>JAQBSW010002442.1:0-103464 GCA_029291075.1 Eudiplozoon nipponicum | reverse complement strand
TGTATGTGCGGTAGCACATATATCGGACGTACGAAGAAGCAATTGATAAGCAGAATCCAGCAACATTTGCCACAGAAATTGATTAACAAAGGCTTGCCACCGTCAGGAAAATCAGCTATTTCCGATCATATATTGGCAACGGGGCACCCTGTCAATTCGACCAATTTCACAATTCTACATAAAGCAAAATCAGAAAAATTATTATTTATCTATGAATCCCTTTACATAAAACAACAAGCACCTGACCTTAATATTCAAAAGTTTCATCATCATGATATTCTTATCGACTGGCCAAGAATAACGAAATTCAACAACAATCTACTAGTATCCAACCAAGAACAAACAGGCCCTCGACTAGAATCAACAAACATACACTCGGATTGGCAACAAACTGAAGTGGAAATAACAGAGGCGCATACGATGACAGAAGTCTCCAAACAATGTGAGCGTTTAACACTGCAATCCACACTGGCGTTGTTACCATGTGAAAACGACAACTTTGCGCAACAAGGTGAAACGATCAACTATACTGGGAAAAATAGCACTTGTATATGTAACAGTGAACAATGCGCACAAATGGTTAATTCTCAAGCCATCAAAACAATAATGACCAGATCTCAGACGTCACTTTGCAATCCTGCGAGAATGACCTTTACATGCAAACACGCATACACACTCACCAACTAGCCAAAACAAGAGACAGAAGTAAAAACGAGTCAGATTTGTTACCACTAGCATAATCAATTGAAAACCCAAAATGTATAAATATGTATGATTGTATAAGAGATGATTAGTATTCACGAAATAAATGGCCTTTATCCACTTTGTTATTTGTGTTTTCCTAATTATAAGAATACTGTGTTAAATTAAAAATGAATGGACATTATAAAGATTATCAAAGAGCGAGGTCAGCTTTTTACCCTTAAGGAACTTAACACTTATGTTGCAGCCAACTGTACGTGTGCCAAACTTCTAGAAAGAATTAAGATCTTCAAATCATGTTTAGAATCAAATGTTATTACAAACGATTCTCAAGCAGTGCAGAAGAAATAACCAAAAAACAATTGAATAAACTTATAAGTCGCTTGTGCTCAATGAGAATCGAGGACAACCAATCAAAACTGCCAAGATGAATATAATAATATATATATATATATATATATATATATATATATATATATATATATATATATATATATATATTCATTGTACCCTTCCTGTGTGCAAAAACAAAAAGAAATTTTATCAGATATAAGAAAATTTTCTTTCTCATTGTCTTCTCAAATATCTACTAATGAACATATCTTTATATATAAATTTGAAAGCAAAACAAGATAGAAATATGTGAACATAGAGAGAGTGTGAAGAATAGAACCTAATCAAATTGCGTGCGTCACATCCAGTTTAAGCTCAATGCCTGAACCTGCTTCTTCTGCTTGCATAAATTCGGCTGCAATTTGTTTATCCATAAGGCTTCGTATGTGGCTAGTTCCCTTTTGTTATTGCATTCAGTAATTATTTTAAACGCTACGTCTGGAGAACATACGTGCGATGTTTCAACGATGTGTTGCGCAATTGCAGACGTGTATTCACCATTCGATCAACTTACGTAGGCCGATCGACCAGACTGTTAATTACTCGAATGAGATAACGTGCAACTTAAACGCCTGTTTTAAATCGATTGGTGGGCTACGTCTGCCGTGAGCAACACATCGGCGTCGCACGTATGTTCTGCTCCGGGCGTAGCATTCAAAGTAATTACTAAATACAACAAAGGAGCTAGCCGCATACGAAGCCTTATGGATAAAAAATTGCAGCTTGAACTGGATGTGGCGCAGGGCAATTGATTGGTTTCGTTTTCACTCTCTTTATGTTTACATATTTCTATTTTGTTTTGCTTTCCAATTTATATATAAAGATATGTTCATTTGTAGATACTTGAGGAGATAATGAGAAATAAATATTTCTTGTATTTGATAATATTTCTTTTTGTTTTTGTACATAGGAGAGGTACTATGAACTTTATTAAAGCTCGCATTTCAAAAGAATATATATATATATATATATATCTTGTGCATGTATTCATAATTATTATAGTAACAACACCGAAAACCGCAAACTAAAAAATGAGATCGATAATACATTCTACAATCTTCGCAATGTTACCTGGAGTTCACGTCAGAACAATTCAATAATAATACGGCATAAATGATATAGTTCGTGGAAAGATTTCATTTTCGCTCGCCTTGAAGTTAAAAACTTTGCCGAATCAAAATAAACCAAATGGAAAGTCACCAGATCTAAAGGTCTAATTAGTTATGCAATAAGAATCAACCATATAATCTCATCCAATCTTTGTAAAATATATTCGTCATCCCACACAAGTCAAACCACAGTCTACTCGTGCGCCTGCTGCGTTAGTAAATATTTAAGAACTAATTTGGCGTAAATAAACTTATCCTTAATTTAAACGAACATTGAATGCGCGGGCGGTGATAACAATTATTTTAAGCAAGATCAACAATTTACGTTATTCATTGGTTGCATTATATTTTAAAGTTATTTCATGCGTTCGCTAATGTCCGAGACCAATATTACATTTGTCTGTCATAAACTGTCAAAATTTGTAAAGCGATTTGCACCAACGTCTAAAAGGTGTGAAGTTATTTAATTGTGTATCAGACGTTAAGCACCTAGTAGTAAAAACGTTTAAATAGTACCAGAAGGATAAACTTAATTCAGCATGAACGAAAGGTATAATCTCATGTGCACTTTAGTTTCGTGCTTACTGGCGACTCACAGGTAGGAGCCGGTACTGCGCCCTATACACGCTATATACTTGGTCAAGAAAATGGGACAATTGTACGGTATAATCGCCTACTCGAGAGAATATTCGAACAGAACTGTAGTTAACTTCATATAAAGTCTGCGATTATGCGATTTCAAAGTCATCTCATTATATATAATATATACCGATCCTGTAAAAGTTACCAAGACTATGATTGCCTAGTCTGTACATAGTGCCAGAATTACGGTTGCAGAGTCGGAACATGGTACCAACACTATGGTTGTGGAGTCGGTATATGTTACCAACAGAATGGATTCCAATATATGCTAAATTTTGCCAAATTTGAGTGTTACAAGTACTTTTGAACACCTGATAATCCAGCATATCGACACACTCTGGCCTTGAGCAATATCAGCTACCACATTTCGGGGTAATCTTGACATCATTCGTATAAATATATAATAGTTAAATACTGTTGTGCAATTAATTATGAGTTGCGCACATAGTAACAAATGAATTCAAATAGGACCCGAGGGCTAAACTAAAGTCAACATGAACGGAAGATGTAATCTCATGTGTAAATTCGTTTTGTGCTTACTGGCGGCTCATCAGTGGGAGCCGGTATTACGCCCTTTAGCCACTTTATATTTGGCCGAGGAGTGTTGGATAACTGGATGGTACAATCTCTTATACGAATGTTTGTACCAGCATTTGTGAAGCTACCTACATATAAAGTCTCCGACTAGGCGACTTTAAATCCGATTCACTGTATATAATAATATACCGAGCCTGTAAATGAAACCAAAACTATAGTCGTCTTATCGTTGCAATTTTCCCACATTCCTTGACCAAATATATAGTGGGTATATGGTGCAAGACTGGCCCCCACTGATGTATCGCCAGTAAGTACGAATCGAATGTGCACATGAGATTATACCTTTCGTTCACGCTGACTTTGGTTTATCAATCTAGTCCTATTTGGACTGATTTGTAATTGGGAGCGCAAAACCTAATACACAATAACATATATATTAGGTCTCAGCAAAAACACCATATTTATGTCAATTCATTCCTATTGATTTTAGCTTTAACTGGTCAAATCCAGTTTGATTGTTATCATGTGTTTAGGATTGCACTGTGAAGAAAATGATGATTGATCAAAATCGTTACCAGGCCATCTTTTTAATTGTTGCTAGATTCTGTTCTATAATAAATTGTATGCTTATGCAATGAATGGTCATTAGAGCCTGTTTATTTCAGCGGTAAATTTGACTGTTTGTCTTCCGTCTCAGTTGATTATTTTCACAGTTTAACAACGATGAAGCGATAATTGTAAAATATCTGGTTCGAGGTAGCTTGCTTATTTAAATATTTACAATGGTTGATTCTTTTTTTGTAATTCAATTCAGTTCAATTTTATTCTAGCTGGCTAAAGACGCCAGGACTTATCTGTTTGGCTAATTAATCACAATTTTGCCAAGAACTGACTCGTCAATATCTTGATGGCTTTGTTTACATAATTGTATCATAAGAAGACATTTATATTGATAAGAAATTTGGCTGACCGTCTTTATGAAACTATTAATAATTTCTTAGAAAAACCTTTTTTAGCTTTCATCAAACCCAGAAATTTTAGATTCTATTTCATTCATCCTAAACAAAATTAATATTTTCATAAAACAAATGGCACAAAATTCAGATAATATCACATAAGGACCGTAAAATATACTATTTAGACAACTTCCCATCTAATCATGGATAGTATCTTCAAAATTTAAGTACAAACTATGACCTAATATTAGAAATAAATTTATTTTATTCCGCACATCAAATTTAACTTATCTACTTGAGAAATTTTGTTGACAGGCCATATGCAGTAATAAATCATACAAAACCACAAAATAAAATGTAACTATTATTTTTACTAAGAGGTAAATATATATATATATATATATATATATATATATATATATATATATATATATATATATGTAAAGTGTGTGTGTATGTGTATTATCAGTATAAAAGCAATATTAAATCAGGCAGTAAATCATTCAACATACCGATTTCGTCCCTATAGTCAACCTTGAAGTACTGTCTAGATTTTTCCGAGGACAGAATGTGAACCTGAACAAATTTTCTTTTGTGTACGTGACTCTATCCACCGTGCCAACCGTGACGCATATTGCGGGCAATTTGAATTCATACCTGAAATTCTAAATAACCACCACCTATCTATCATTATGCAACAGACATCATAGCAATTGGAATTTAAAATTGATTTGAAGATTTGCGGTAGGATTTATTTAATATGCATTTCGTCAATTTAAGCATGTGCCCCGGTTTCAATCTCGACCACCGCAAATTCTGGATGGTAGTTGAAGAGTTCCAAATAAGAACAAAACCCATTCACCCGATGAATTGCCTTTGCTACCTGACGCAATGTTCAGTTCATACAGTAAAAATACATTTTATGTGTATTCACATTACACAGTATATTATTTTAGAAAAAAACATTTTATACCGAATTGTAAGTTTAATTTGGATAATTGACTGTTTATTTGAATCATTCAGGTGTATACATACTTGGTTTTGATTTGATTAAATTCATTGGAACTTATCTAATCATATGTTTTACTTCCATTTCACTGTAGAATTTATACTATTGTTTTTAATTAATTGCCTGTTGATTTGCGGGGCGTGTTTCCTGGTAGATCACCCGGTAATATTGGATGGAAGTAAAATTTCGATGATACATATTTTGAAGTTCATGAAAATATGCATGGCTTCTACTTATTTTATATTTAGAAAGTGTACTTAGAAGTAAATTAGAGTTGGTCCTATTGGACAACTGTTGTCAAATACAATAGAAAATATCTTCAGGCATTACATGGAAAAAAGCATTTCAAGTATGACACTCCGAGGTCCCAAACTTTATCTCCGATTCTTTAAATCAAGTTTACGAGTTTTAAGTAAACTCAAATCCCATTTTATTTAATCAGTCGGCGAACACCAACAAAACTACCGCCAGTCGTACGCACTGACACATTTAGGAATTCCATGATCTTCATCAGGGTACGACGGCAAACTGACTGGCAAAGATCAAACCGCATTGAATATATATGTTATCTCCGATTCTTGAATAGAATATTAGTTATTTGTATGTGTGCGGAGGATAAAACAATAAATTGCTTAAACTTGACTAATCAAGTGAGAGAAAGGAAATTTAGAATTGAAATGCTATCATTTGAGAATTACCTCTTCTGGATGTCACATTAATTAGAAATAGTGAAAATTAGAACGAGATGTTCATAGCAGGTATACTTGCTCCGGTATCCTTCTTAATTTCAAATAAACCTTATTGAATGAAAATCGATATATTAATATCGGTGGCAATTGCAAGCCGGAGATTAACAAATAAAATTTTGTGAGTTAGAAATAGGTAGACTGCGAAGAAAATTCGATGCTATGGGTGACCGCTAAAGTAAATAAAAGAAGCTATGATGAGTGGCATAATTAGGCATCACCATAATTGGACGAGCGTGAATTCAGAGAGAACAAATGAGGATCGGAGTGACATGACTCCAAACTAAGAAGGAAATTAAAAACGGTAGCAACAAGCTGCAATAGAGGCACTAATACTCCAAACCAAACGAAGATAATTGATCCGTGAGAAACATGAGGTGCCTGCAACTCAATGTAAGTATTGTAATCTCATGCTTGTGTCTGAAACCATACGCCAAATTATGGGTGACAGAATGCGTTAAACCGACGTAGAATAAAAATAGGCTAGATTTTGTATACAAAACTAATTGATTGTAGGATTTGAAGGTTGCACGAATCAGAATCGGTAATTCTCTGAAGCAATAGAACAAGAACTCTGGAATATCACTAACTAACAAATGGCGGGAGGTGATCAATGAAAAATCTCTTAACTTATTGTAGGATTACCCTTGAATTTCGTCCTTTATTTTTTGTTATCTTATTGTATCTTTTAACTTAATGTATCTATGGGATGTAACTTATTTTAACACAGCTTTTCTTAACTATATTACCGTAATCATTTTTCCAGTAGACAATTTTCAAATTTCATTTATGACTCATTTTATTTTAAATAGTTATCATAATAAGACCTATTAATTTACTAATTTCTGATTATTTATCGTGAACAGAATTTGTGATTGACGCCACTTGTAAATACTTCATTTCAGAAAGTAAGTGTTAAACAATAGGTCTGACGTGTGCAAAGAAAAATCAATAAGAATCATTTTAATTTTGCTTATATGAACGCACAGGTGCAGTTAATTATATGTAACTGATTACTTTTCAGGCCTAAACAAAAGCACACACAAAGGCATGGCATTTGCTTATCTAGTTAATCATCGTTAGGTGTCATTAGATCACGGATAATTCACTTGAAAGAGTGGAAAACATGCAGGCACATATACACACATACATGACACACACTTATATAATGAAAAATCAGTTATGCCTGAAATTTTATTCCAGTAAGTATAAACGAAACATTTAAAACTAAATTTACCACTTGACATAAAGTTAGTCAAATTATTTGAGGGATGAGCTTGCTGTTCAAAAATGCCTCCAAAACAGAAAAACAAAAAATATTTAAACTAAAAATGCAGGCAGTGGATGCAAACGCCAGGTAATCCTATCGAATTACTATAATCAAATTTGCGACCTTAATATAAATACCTGACCCATCTGCCAGTATAAACTAAGAATTTTAAATTGTGGAAAAGGAAATTCATCCAGTAGACCGGTTTCGTCCTTTTTGGGATCTTCTCATGTACTGGCAGAATTTTCCGCGGACAGGCCTCGCACCTGGGCACGTCTGATTTGGAATCTGGTGCTCTAACCACTGAGCCACCCGTCTATATTTTCTGTGTGTTTAACTTTTCGAAGAATGGATTATTTTGATAGATTGTCCGGCAAATTTAAAATCATGGCTTAGCGGTTCTTGGCGACAACTTGAGGCTGATGTGTACGCAATCCTGTACATTGATTTTCCGAATTATTCTCCTCAACATATTCATGATTTGATTTAAAAAAATTACAGTTGGTCTACACAGTGATTCCTGCAAGACTACAATATTCGAGCAAAAAGTATTATACTGAATATTAATATTGTTTAATAAACAAAAAATTTTCTATATATGAATGATTTTTGCATAGGGTTTTTATATTTTTATAACAAAATATTCTCTGGAAATTAAATAATTCTTTAATCAATTCAACTGTTTGACAAATTATTTAATTGCAAGAGAAATAGTTTTAAGGTTTAAATTTGGCAAGTTCGAACAATAAATGAATATTTTAAATTCAATTTGGCGCTAGTTTACGCAGTTCACTAAATTTCAATTCAGGAATGTGTTTTTGTCGCTATACCGCTGTGATGCGTAGCTGCGTAGAGAAATCTAAAAAAATGTGTGCGGCTACTGCTGAAAAATATCAAAAAATATCTTTCGCACAAAAATATTTGTATTATACTTAACTAATCGCATTTCTTATTCTCAAGCTTTCTTAGATGTCAATGAAATTTTCGGTTTCATTCCTATTCCCATCATCAACATTACCTTGGCAGATAGCAATAAAACAGCCTTTCAAACCCAATGACTCACTTCCATACAACCATGAGAAAAAGCTAAAATTAAAAACAAATATAACAAAATAATATAATGACTGTTTTTGTACTAGCTATAAGATTCAAATGTTATCTACACAACATATTTTAAAATTTTTAACCTCAATCAGATCTACTGTTTTATCCTCTCACCTTTTGCACAATTCCCTTGACTTTATTCCCATTTTTGCATTATTATTCAAAAGAACGAAGAGATTTAGACGCGGTTCGTATAATTGGACACTAACTAGCAAGAAAAATTCCCTTTTCAACTCGCTTTGTCATGCGAATTAATTTTGTTTTACACCTGCGCATTTTAACGTCACTACTGGCATATCTAACTTGGTGTGCCTTATCATTTCCGTACTTTCGTTAGTGTTGTCCAAGCTGAAAAAAAACGACACTTTACAGCCATTTATTCGGTTCTGTTATTTCCTAATGTCGGGCAAGTGTTC
This sequence comes from Eudiplozoon nipponicum, assembly GCA_029291075.1. NCBI lineage: Eukaryota > Metazoa > Platyhelminthes > Monogenea > Mazocraeidea > Diplozoidae > Eudiplozoon > Eudiplozoon nipponicum. Next base: position 94,580 of record JAQBSW010002442.1, on the reverse strand, counting down.
CATTACGCAAACTCGCATGTGTGTATGTAATTTTGTTGACGCCAAAAATAACATTAGAACTCTTGGTATTTTGTCCTGAAAAATTAAATGTATACGCTTGTTCAACATATTTATTTAACTTATTAATTCATTTACGATAAAAAGTACCACAGCATATTGAATATGAGATATACTTATAATTGCGAGAATTATTCTTTCATTTTCATTGACTTAAATCGAATTAAACGATTTATATATATATATATATATATATATATATATATATATATAATAAAATTCTGAATTTATATAATCAAATCAGCACATAGTTTTAAATCAACCATTATTTAGCATAAAGAAAACACATATATTGACTACAGGAGCGGAAATTTAGTATCAAAGGTTTTAAATTGTATGGAAAAATTATTCTGATGAAGCTACAGCACCCAAGAACTTAGAATAAAAATTAGCAAAACAAATTTTAAAAAAATAAAAGCCAAAGTCTTCCCAGTTTATATATATATATATATATATATATATATATATATATATATTTCTAATTAGGAAGAAAAAGAGATTACTAAACATCGCTCTACAATCATTCATTTATATACATTCTGGGTTTTAAATTGATTACGCTGGTGGCAACAGATCTGACTCGCTTTTACATTTGTCGTCACCAGCATAATCAATTGAAAACCCAGAATGTATATAAATGAAAGATTGTAGAGCGATGTTTATTAATGTCGAAATAAATGGCATTTATCCACTTTGTTATTAATTTGTTTTTCTTACTACTTAGAAATATACTGTCCAATATTCGAAGGCAATGGACATAATAAATAAATTAATTAATTAATTAATTTAATTAAAAAAATATATATGAGAAAATGGAAGTTATACGCAAATTTTGACAGAGCAAACGCAGTTGATGGAGCCTAATATGCTTTTCTAATGTGGAGCTCTTTTCAGCTGGTCCAAAAATACGCCTACGAAGGTTAGCATTGGTTATTCGTTATTACCAACATGCATGTGCTATGCGTCTCAAATGACTGTGGTTGAATGACAGTGAGTGTCTAATATCATGAACTCTTTGGGGCCAAGTCTCTTATAATAAATTTGCACTTGCATCGGAATTGTGAACACGACAGTTAAGGCGGAGTGAAATATTTGTGTTTCTCCGTAAATGGCCGAAGTTGGTAAAAGTTAGCCTAGCTTTCGCGATTCTCATATTCACCTTGTCAGATATATTGCCTGAGTTATTGATAGACGTGCCAAAATATGTACACCTGTCAACTATGTCCAGATCTTGGCTCGAAAGTCCCAGATTTGGAGTGAGTGATGGGTTATCCTGTAAAAGTATCTTACAATTAAAGGGTTCGAATTTCATATCGAAAGGCATAAGAATGACTGCTAATCTATTCAAAGAAGCCTGACCAAATCTCGATTTTCGAATAATATTAAAGTATTGTCTGCATAATCAAAATAATTCCATCAACCGACCAGGAGATCTTTGACACCGGAATCCTAAACGTATGAAATAGTATTGTTAAGGGCTGCAACTATCACAAAATTTAACAAAATTAGGAATGTTGATAACCTACACCAAAACCACGGCCGGTATTAGAGCTGTGTACTAAAATTCGTTGTATACCTTGACGCGACCAGAATTGCTTGTAAAGGGAGCGCGCATAATATTTACAAATTTTGTGGCTATATAACTTTTCGGCAGAATACCTAATGCACCCTTTAAACCTATAGAGACGGCTATTGTAAGATGGCGATATACATGTCGCTGTTCAAGAACTTTTCTCAATGTAAGAATAATATCTATACAATCTCGTCTTGATTGGAATCCGGCTTGTTCTTCTCTGATTAAACGAAAATTTGTTGCGCGGGCGGTGATAAGAATAACTTTAATCAAGGTTTCAATCGTGATGTTAAAACCTGACCTATTATTAACATAAATTTGTCAGTATAAAATAAGTATTTCACAGTGTAGACAAGGCAATTCATCCAGTAGACCGGTTTCGTCCTTATTTGGAACTCATAGCGTAATGTCCAGAATTTGCCGCGAACAGTGTTCAAAACTGGGCACGTATGATTCGGAATCTGGCACTTTAACCATTGAGCCATTCTGCCGCACATTGCACAAAATTTTCAGTTATAAACAATTGAATTTTTCTTTGTTAGCCTTTTCTTTCGGTAGAGATTAAGCGACATTCATTTACACCTGAGGTTCTAACTACTCATCCCAAATCTGTTATTATAGAACAGACTCCACATTAATAATGAGTCAGGTGTTTATAAAAAGATCGCAAACTTTATTAAAGTCTTTATTATCACCGCCCTCGCAATCAATGTTTATTTCAAAAACACTTCCCCATGTAGCTGTGTGTATGTTCAATAATGACAGATTGTGGATGGTTAGTTGGAACTTGAGGTCGAAATGGATGCCATATAGGCTCTTTTTATTGGAAAGGTTAGCCAAGAAACTTTAGAGAGCGGTTAGTGCACTAGATTCCAAAGAAGACGTGTCCAGTTTTGAGCCCTGTCTGCGGCAAATTCCGGACAGTACGTAATGAGTACCCAATAAATACGAAACTAGTCTATTGAATTAACTGCCTTTTCATCACTATAAAATACATAATTAAACTGAAAAATGTGTTAATAATTAATCAGATGTTTACTTCAAGATTAAAACCTTGATTAACGTAACATTTTTGTCTATTATGTGAAGTAGGCAAAGTGCTTAGTCTGCGTTCGAAAATAGGAGAAAATATTCTAGAGGGGACTGGAATCGAGTTTATACCGCGATGGCTATCACACGAATTAAAATAATTGGCACATTCCAGAAAAGAGGCACGATCGTCTCATTCTATTTGGTACAAAAACGGTTATTTAGTGCTCCAGAAATGATTTTGCCATCATTCTTTAGTCCACCTATCAACATGAATGATTTTATCGGTTATTAGATAGTTGTTTCAATCATTTATATTTTACCTAACTATTAGCATTCTCGGGCCTATTGCGCGAATATGTTAAACAAACTTCTGCTATTACCTGATGCAAAAGCTTCTTTAATCTCTTCTGCCGTTCTGGTCCAAATGGGTGCAAGATCGACTTTTAGACTGCGCTTAATTAGGTAACTGACATCTCTAAAAGTATTACTATAAACCGAGCTGGATGAAATTCGATTCTATGTTTCGAGAATCTTCATAGATTATACAGACACTTAATAAAAAATTTTACGAAGCCTACAATGCCACACACACTTGCGCATTTCTACTGTCCATTAAAAATATCAGGAATACTAGCTGACTAATGAAGTTTGAACCGCAATGCATATATGATGCATGGAAAATGAGATATGCGGATCTCACCCAGAGTGGTCTCACATACATAACACTTGACCAAACATTTCAGTGCATAATTTTAATAACATGACAAACATAAAAATTTCAGCTTTTAACGCATGTATATCTGTTAAGCAATCGTTGAGTGCGCGGGTAGGAATAACAATTCCTTTCATTATGTGTGAGAAATTTATATCAACACCAATCCAATTTTATTTTACCCTTTGCACAACAAAGCAAAGATAACATTAGTAACACGCACTGACGAGCTTTGAACTTCCAAGATGATAATCCGTGCACGATTTTAAACTGATAATCAAGGATAAAAACACATGCATACATAAGTTATAGAAAAGCAGTTATTTGACTCTCACACCTGGAAGTCGCACAGCCATTGAATTTGACTAGTTAGGTACAATGGCATTGGTGCTGGTGATAAGCACGAAAACTTGAAATAAAGAATTTTATCACCACACACGCAATCAATGATTATTTGATTGTATTAACGAAACACGTATGGCAAGAGCTACACAACGTATTTTGCTTATGGCTGCATAGAAATTGTGAAGTGACAATTTAACCCAAGTACATTGTATATGAGACTTATAATATCGTAGATATGCATTGCGGTTTGATTCTCGATAGTCTCTTGCAGTCGTGCTTTAAAAATGACCAGAGAAAGTCTAAACGCGCCAGTATATGTGAAATATGGTTTTCTAGCAAGGTTGTTCGACTGGTTAAATACAATGGGATTGGTGCTTATCTCAAACTCGCAAATATTGCTTAAAGAATTACTTTTACCATCCGTGCAATGCATGCAAGTTTTAGCGTGTTGCTTATAAGCGCATAGCGAAGGGTGCAAAAATGATACGTTTGTAACGACATAGAGACTATGTAGCCGACATTTTCAGTAAAATACAATGTATGCGAGGCTCCTATGCGTCAGAGCCGTATATCTGAGAATATATATATATATATATATATATATATATTGTGTAGGCTCTGCAGATAGATCCGCATTTTTCAGTTTTCCTAAGGCTTTGGCGATACCCACTGAATATATAAACGTCTCAGCAGATGAGACAAACGGTAGTTTTCCTATGACATATTACAAGTTAGAAAAAATGAGATTAATGCATATCAAAAGCTCTTAAATTTGATTAGAAGAATTATTATCAATATTTGCGCAATCAATGATTTTTTTATTCTAAAGTAGGTCAGATGAAAGATTTTTTATTGTTTTAAGCTTTAAATGCGTGAAACGAGTGAAAGCTAAAACATTATACAGTATTCAACGTGTTTAATTTTAAAAATCCAATTTAGATTTAAATTGAGGTAAATATTTGAGTTACTATGCATAAGCAAACTGCCATTGTATGTTTGCTGTTTTTACACTATTCTGCGGAAACACTAAAATAATTTCAATAATAAGATAGAAATTTACATGTATATAGAAAAAAGCGAGAGACTACTTACATTATTCATTTTTGTTAAATGATGTGAATCTGTGAATCTGCGCTTGCTTTCTTTAATTTCCACGTGGTCTGCGAATTGGCGTATAGTTCAGTAATCTGGAAAGCAGTTTGTGTACAACATTACTTTTCTAATTTTCTTTTTCTACAGTACACAATGTTTAGCTATACTGACAAATGTATATATATATATATATATATATATATATATATATATATATATATATATATATATATATAATAGGAAAGGTGCTTATATTAAGATTACAAAAACGATTTAAAATAATTGTTACCAGCACCCGCAAAATCAATCATCATTTAAATATACAACATTACTTAAATAATATCACAATTTCATTGAGGCGTCACCTTTTATTATGAAGTCATGCGTCAATTAGATGTCATCATCTATTAGAGCTATTTTAACCCTATTCTTTTGCATCTTGATAAGTGAATTTATTAAAATGTATGCTTCTTCGTCCGAAAAATTATATATATATATATATATATATATATATATATATATATATTCATTGTACCCTTCCTGTGTGTAAAAATAAAAAGAAATCTTATCAGGTATAAGAAAATTTTCTTTCGCATGGCCTTCTCAAATATCTACTAATAAACATTTATCTTTATATATAAATTGGAAAGCAAAACAAGATAGAAATATGTGAACATAGAGAGAGTGTGAAGAATAGAAACCAATCAAATTGCCTGCGTCACATCCAGTTCAGGCTCAATGCTTGTATGTGCTTCTTCTGCTTACATAAATCCGGCTGCAATTTGTTTATCCATAAGGCTTCGTATGTGGCTAGCTCCCTTTTGCTTTTGCATTTAGTAATTACTTTGAATGCTACGTCTGGAGAACATACGCGCGATCTTTCGATGATGAGTTGCTCAATAGCAGACGTGTATTCCCCATTTGATTTAAAACAGGCGTTTAAGTTGCAATGTTCTCTCATTCGAGTAATTAACCGTCTGGTCGATCGGCCTACGTAAGTTGATCGACAACTTGCGCATGTATATTGCTAAATAATATTTGATATCCACATTAACGGCTGTTTCTCTTTGATTGCTGGTAAAGGCAAGTGTGTTACCCTAAATAACACTTGTAGTTTGGCTACATTAAATGTGCGTGTTAATGCTGCTTCAACTTTCTTTTGTGCCATTCGGTTAGAACACGATATATTACCATCGCCGGTGCCAGGTCAAAATCTACGCAAGCTTATCTTATTATGCACGAAAGACGTACGATTTCGTTTTAGAAAATACATCATTAAAGAGTGACATAAGTAAATGTGCTCAATATATACGGTACGTGAATGATAAATTTCTTGTACCTAAGAACAGGTCGCAATCACGAACATTGCTTCAAAGTTTCAACAAAGCACATAAGAATATCGGCTTCACGTCAGAGCACGAGAAAGATGACTGTCTGCCTTTCCGAGATGTGCTATTAAATAAAGTAATGGTAAATTAAACAGAACAATTTACCATAAACCAACATGGTCTGCACAGTATTTGCATAACAACAGTTTTGTGCCATTTCAATATAAATTATCAACAGTTCGTGGTTGCTTTTGAAGAATTGACAGGTTGGTTAGTCATTATTCTAAAGAAAATGATTATAATAAAGCAATTAACGATTTTATGTCTAATGGCTATCCCAGACAATTACTTGAATCAATTATTAAGAATTAAACGAAACAGACGTATTATGGGCCAGAACAGAAAACAGTCTACCTAAAAATCCCATTTAAAGGGTACAGTTTCCCGAATGGTACAAAGAAAGTTGAAGCAGCATTAACACGCACGATTTAATGCAGCCAAACTGGTATTATTTAGGAGTACTTGCCTTTTTCAACAATCAAAGAAAAACAGTCGTTAATGTCGATATCAAATATTATTTAGCAATATACATGCGCAAGTTGTCGATCAACTTACGTCGGCCACGATCAACCAGACGGTTAATTACTCGAATGAGAGAACATTGCAACTTAAACGCTTTTTTAAATCAAATGGTGAATACACGTCTCTGCTATTGCGCAACACATCAACGAAACATCGCACGTATGTTCTCCAGACGTAGCATTCAAAGTAATTACTAAATGCAAAAACCAAAGGTAGCTAGCAACATGCAAGCCTTATGGATAAACAAATTGCAACCGGATTTATGTAAGCAGAAGAAGCACGTACAAGCATTGAGCTGGAACTGGATGTGACGCATAGATTTGATTGGTTTCTATTTTTAACACTCTCTATGTTCACATATTTCTATCTTGTTTTGCTTTCCAATTTATATATAAAGATATGTTCATTAGTAGATATTTGAAAAGACTTTGCGAAAGAAATATTTCTTAATATCTGATAAAATGTTTTTTGTTTTTACACAGGAAGGATACAATGAATTTTATTAAAGCTCGCATTTCAAAAGAATATATATATATATATATATATATATATATATATATATATATATATATATGGAGAGAGTGTGTTGAAGTCCGTTGGAAGGATTTTCATTATGTATATGTTGTCACCATAAACTTAACATTGTATGTGGCAGTAAAGCTTTCATCCAAATTGAGATGAATTTGAAAATTGTCCAGAGTTTGCAGCGGAGGTGACTCAAATCTGAGCACATTTATTTCAGATTCTTTGACTCTTTTCTTTATTTTAACCGTAAGTTTTTATTACACACAAATATATATCCTATACCAGCTTATGATTTTTTGTTATCCTTTCCTTCAGGTGGAATCTATTTAGAATCTCTTAAGGCCTCAAATTCTGAAACACCTGTAATTTTGCCATTATACAATACACACCATGCTACTTAGGGAAATTATATATATATATATATATATATATATTTATAAATATATATATATATATATATATATATATATATATATATATATATATATATAATTCAGTTTGATTAGGTAAAGCATTTTTTTGGACTACCAAAAGGAAACGGTATATTCCTTCAATCAATGCATAAATTTACACTATTTTCTTGAAAGTTATTGGAATAATATTTTGTTACAAAATTTGCACTAGGTGTTTCGAAAATCACGTACAGTTCTGGACTCTTTTATTTTTTAATCAGACATATGATTGACTGCAATTTTCATTTTCTTTATAATTTTTAAATGTTAATGAAAGCTTTGTTTCAGGCACCAGTGGGATAAATAGAAAAAATAACAATTTATAGAAGCATAACTAAATCTAATTGAATAAATGTACAAATTAAAATTAATTCAGTTATGCACCGCTCTACACAATGATTGCGGAGGTGGTGATAACAACTCTTTAAATCAGGTTTGCGAGCTTGATTTAAAGGAAATATCACTTACCCGTGTTAAAATTTTGTAAAATAATCAATTCCTATCCTCCATGTATAAGATATTATCGAATGGCACATTAACATTAATTACTGTTGCTTTTACATATTATATTTCCTCACTTTTTCCTGTGGCTGAATATGGCATTAAGGGTGATAGCCAGGTATGAAAGTGATTACGAAATCTGTTCATAATTACATTTTGTATAGCCACGTGTTCCAGAGGAACCTAGCAAACCATTTAGACACGGCCTGCCTAATAACTTTTTTAAATGTATGTTACTTCGTGGTAGATGGCCGTGTTTAAATGGCGTTAGTTACTGCGTTCATCTGAGTTATAGCTTACGAAGTAATCTCAGAGGGATAGGTTGTAAAATATTTTATATATTTAAGCTAAATATTAGTTCAGAAGACACTTTAAAGAAAATTTTATAACGGTAGAGATATTGTAGATATTTCGCTTTACAGATAGTACGGTGTTTAAAAATGCTGGAATATTGTGCCAGATACAAATTTCACTGTCGGTATTCTTTAATTTAACTAATAAAATCAGTCGGTGCTGAAACTAAATTCTGTCGTTAATGTCAACAATAAGTAAAATGTTAGCTATTGAAAGCAATTGACTGGTGCATTATTTTTTGCTGAATACTTTTGTGCACAATCAATATATTTACAAGTTTCTTCATTAGAAAACTCACATTTTAAATAAATTTTATTTGCAAGGCCATTGTTTGATCCTTCTTTCACTATTCTGTAGCATCTGTAACTATAAAATTCATCGCATGCATTTTTGAATTATTATTATTTTTTTTCTTCTTATTATTATTATTATTATTATTATTATTATTATTAATAATATTGCGCATTAACAAACATCTAACGAGAAAGCAAGCTGTGATCTAAGCACTCCAGATCAGTGTCTAAAATAACTCTTTGTTTCATCTTATTTCGTCACACCTAATCTGAAAGGTGATCCTTGATACTAATTCTAGTGCATCAAATAAAAGGCAACAAAAGATTTTAGTAATAATTAACCACACACGACAACTCGACATAAGTCGATGAATTCATTGGATTGGTATGCTTTTCAATTTATACTCGTATGCATGCAAGAATTTATATATATATATATATATATATATATATATATATATATATATATATATATATATATATATGGGTCCATTGGAATCAAAAAGATTTAAAAAAGTAATATACATATGAATATGAGCGTTTATACGCTGGTTTTCGAGTTTAATAAAAGAGGATATACGACAACGCGCATGGACTTATTTATTCCCAAATTCAGTATTTGGGTTGAGCTTCCATTTTTATTGAATTATTATTGCATAAGAATTCATGCCAGCATATCTTGATGTCTATATACAAATGTCTTTTTATGATCTTGGTCAAATATATGCAAAATTAAGTAAATACCTGCGCATTTATGTCTTCATGTACAGTTTATATATATATTTGGGCGTCAGTGGTTTATTGGTAGGATGCTCGTCTGATACGCCGGTTCGATTCCAGGTTGACGCATATATATATATATATATATATATATATATATATATATATATATATATATATACGTATAGATTTATGTATATATGTATGTCAACGTTATCATCATCATCTTCACGAAAAGCGATATTAAAGTGGTTAGTATCTTATACTTCATTGACAGATAAAAATAAGAAAAAAATATTTTTTTTAAAGTATGACAAAATATTTGAATTAATAATAATTTAGAAAAAAGTCTCTTTAAGGAACTTGATTTATAAGGAAGAGGGTGTAGTTTATATGAGTGTAATTGTCTAGATAACAGGCAGAAATGAGGAAAACTAAACCTCCATACAACCTAATTATGGTCAATTCGGGTTTAAGACTAGGCAAATTGGGTAATATAGCTTCTCTTCAGTTTTCATTGCATCGCTTCATAAGCACTACAACACCTCGATACTAACACGCCAAAATTAAGAAGAAAAGGTTGCGAAGACGATTCTACTGGAACTTAGTAACAATATCGCCATTGAACTCGACTGAATACAATATATCGCACAGAGTTTCCAATCAAGAAATATTATACACAAGTGGACTCCATCTTGGCAGACGAGCGAGTCCGATGCTATCTAATTTGAATGTAATGGAATTTACTTGTCTCTGCTATGCCTAAATCTGTCCACCTTGATTCTGATGCTAATCTGACGCTACGTGAGGATATATAGCTATACTGTGCAACCGAACTGCAGGCATACGCAAAATGTTATCGAGCGAACGCTGTTGATGGAGTCCCAGCTGTTTGTCTATCGAGGAGAATTGGTTTTTCGATCCAAAAACACATGTACGTGAACGTTTGTTTTTCGTTGTTGGTAACCTACATGTGCTATGCTTCTCAAACAAAGGTGGTCGATTGCCTGTAAGTGTCGAAGATCATCACCTCGAAGCGGCCAATTCTCAGGAGCGTAGAACAAAACCACACGTACAGATCTAATGCACACACGCACTTTATGGAAGAGTGAAATACTCACATTCCTTTATAAATGACGAAGGTTGGAGAAAGTTAATATAATTTTGGCGTTTCTCATAGACACCTGTCAGTTATATTTTCTAAGTTATTTATGGAGCTGCCAAGATATGTAGAACTGTCGACTACGTCCAGATCATCACTTTGCAGCCGCAGTGTTGGAGTGAGTTGTGTGTTATCATATATAAACATCTTCTATCTGTGAATGCAATTTTATTACCGTGAGAAAGAATAACGACTTGAGCAGAATCTTAATTGTCGAATAATAATAAAATATCGTTTTCATAGTCAATATCTATTAATCTACAGCCCTGAAGAACGTCGACATCTGCATCCTGACACATGTTCATAAATGTAACTATTAAAAAAGTTTTAAATAAGAAAAATGAACAGCCTTAACGAACACCCTTGCTGATATTCAAATTGGCTATTAATTGCTCATATACATTAACGCGACCGTAATTGTTTGGGTGGAGAGCGCGTACGATATTTACAAATTTGGTGGGCCTACCACTTTTGGACCGAACATCGAACAGAGCATTTCGATCAAATGAGTCAAAATGCACCCTTAAGTTCTAGAAAGACGGCAATTGTGAGATTATGATGATGATGCAAATGTCGCTGTTGAAGAACTTAGAGAAAAAATATTATCTGTACACCCTCATTCTGACCGCAATCTAACTTTTACATTTCTTGTGTGTGATTCACGCGTAGCGCTATGTCAGCGTAAGTTAACTAAAGCAATTAATCTAGATACGACTATAGTTAAGCCTATACCACGGTGGTTATCATACGAAATACGTTTTCAATTTTTGCTGATAGAAATTATGGTGAAATCACTTCAAGCAAACGGCGCGGTCTCCTCATTTCCTATGATGCGAAAGCGATCAGACATCGCACCAGATATTGTTCATTAACCTTCCTAAAATAACCTCAGGAGCAAAACATCGGGGCCTGCAGTATTGTGACGTTTGAGAGATACGGTGACATTCTTTGTTTCGTACACTGATGGGTGTTCTAGAAAAGCGTTCCACACTATTGATAGAGGCACACGTTCAGAGGTCGAGACTGACGCAGGTGCCCAAATAATTTCAGTTTTAGTGTGTACAGCACACCTTTCAAGATGACGCATTTAATCTGAAATTATATGGTTTTTACTATTAGATTTGGGATTGCTAACTTCTAACATTCTCGAACCATTTACACGAATAAGTTGGAACAATCAACATCGGCTATCATTTGATGCGAACACCTTTTTAATCTCTTAAGCCTTTCTTGTCCAAGTTGATTCAAGATCAGCTTTTGGATGATGCGCAGGTAGGCGACTTATAACATAACTATTATTATTATCTGCTGAGCTAGCTGGAATTTGGCGCCTAGCTTCGAGAATCTCCATTGATCTTTTCAGTTACCCTTTGGCTATTTCTAGTTAACCTACAATGCCACATCCGTATCTGCATTGTGCCCAGTGGATCTAATCTTCTTCTACAGTAAATTCGAATTCGCAGCACCAAGACTAGTTACGTTCGATTTGAGATTGTCCTCTTATTTTGGATGGTTAAAGTTTGCCAAAATTTAACGGTATGTATGTATAATATATGCATGCATATATATGCACATATATATCTGCGTATGCATATATATATATATGTATATATATATATATATATATATATATATGTAAATATATATATATATATATTTAAGTATGTAAGTATATTTTATATTTATGTATGAATGAATGTATTTATGTATGTATTTGAGTAATTATACAAGTATATATAGATATATGTATGTGTGTATATTATGTATTATGTGTTGCGAACCTAGTAACAAATTAGTTCAAATATGATCAGAAGGATAAACCAAAAACAGCATAAAAGGCAAGTATTATCTCGAGCACATTCCTTTCATACTTTCTGGTGACTCAAAATTAGGAGTCGGCATTACGCCCTTTACTGACTATATATTTGGGTGAGGAATGTGGGAAAGGATGACGAATGTGCACCAGATTATACTTTCCGTTCATGCTGAATTGATTGACCCTTCTGGTCATAATTGAACTTTTTTCTAGTTCTCCGCCACAAACGGTATCTAACTGTTATATATGTATATAAATGTTTATATTTGAAATTATCTATGTATTTGTTAATCCATTCATGAATAAATTATTTATGTTTTTATGTACGTCAACATGCCTATATATATATATATATTCGCGTATTTTTTTAGTTTAATATGTCCGATATTTTAATCATATGTTTTCATGCTTACAATCGTAGAAAAATACGTTTATGAACGCAATTGTACATGAGTCTCACGAAGTATGCAAGTATATATGCACGTAGTAATATTGGTGTCCATACATTTCAGAACGTATAAATATGGGAAGCCCAATTGATTTGACTATCCATATTTTATAAGATTTTTGTTCGGCTATAAATCGAGTTTATTTTGTGATAGCTAAATTAAAAAAACACTTCATGAAAATTGATATGTTTATGCTATTTGAAGATAAAGTGACACACTTTTGTTAATTAGTGTGGATTCCAGAATGCCATACACGATGTTGATCACAAACTTTTTGTTTTAGATGGAATTGTTATGCTATAAACGCCAGTTTAAAACATGGAAAGCAAAATTAGCGTCGGTCATAGTTATTTTTTTGTTACTGCTAAACATTTTTAGGCTTTTCTCTTATCTAAATTTTCTAATGATTCCGAGGTTTCTTCATTAGTAAGCATACGTTAGAGCATATGCTACTTTTTGACAATGAAATGTCATGCACTAATTGGTTTTTACTTCTGCCGTCCACGCACATCTATTCTCCATAACCTTGACATCATACGTTGCGGCAATCACAAGGCATATTCACTGAAAAATATTCGGAAGAACAGAATATTTATTGTACAATCACAAACACACGTACATACTTTGTCTATACGCAACTTTAGAAACTTACAGACAATGTGCTAGATTTTATCATCCTAACAAACTAGGTGCATTATGAGATTAGAAGTACACAAGAACACCAATTATCACTAACTGTATTTGTCTAAAATATTTCAAATAACTAATTCCACGTTTCTATCATTTAGATAACATGGAAAGTCTAATATGCCTTGACTACTGTATTATTTTTATATTATTTTCATCCTAAATTGTCCTTTCCTTAGGCCAAACGAAACAGCACTTTGATGTGCAGACAAAATTTGTCTTATCTGGTAGTTTATTTGTGATAACACATAATTTAAAGTTTCGAACGTTTGTTAATTATAACATAGGCATGATAAAGCATTCGAAAATCATCGTCTAATCCGTTTTAAGCTGTTTATTGCCCTAATATGCATCATGCCAACATCTTCTCTCTCCATTCAGTTAATAATAAATAATATTTGCAAGATATTTTGCTAAACTTAGCATGCCTAATTGTGTGAGAAGTCTTCTTTCATTAAAATGAATAAATAATTGAATTCGGCAAAATATTGTTCCGTTAATGTTAAATTATATTTTAAGCTGACACTGCCATCCAAATATTAATAGAACGTTGGTAGAAATAGCATTTGGCTGTTTCATCTGCAAAATCAATTTCTGTTAAAAAAAGTTAATCGTTTATTGGTATGTGTATCTTGCGAAATCGGCGTAGTTTAGTGTGCTATTGTAATCATGGTAATTAAACCCAGCGAATCTGTTTTTCATTGATTTTAGACAGATACTATTCTTGTGATTGTGTAGCTAAATTTTACTTTAAGTGTTAAATTATACCGCATACAGTCAATAAATACACAAAAATATCATCATATATCAACCAAACTTTTGTATTCAAGGGTCATTATTTAGTCGAAAGTTCATTGGTGTTTTGAATTGACGTGACGTATGTGCTATTTGAGCTAGAAAATATATCAATCGATGTGACGCAATGATTGTTCTTGAGACTCGACGAAGTTATTGAATCTGAATTTTGATCATTAATGAGACACTTTATATATATATATATATATATATATATATATATATATGATTTACTAACATGCAAAATGTGTTAACAATCAAGACTGATTTACATTATCAGTTTAACATTGAATGCAAAAATGAGAAATGTGATGTAAATTCAACGCCTGTATAAATTCAATGGGATCGTTAGCACCACCCGCGCAATCCCTTTAATTATGCATAAATTATCTTAAACTTGGAGGAATTTAGCATATTTAAAGTTCTGCAAAGACGGACAAGTGTAGAACAAAGCTAGACTATTAATCGATAAAATACCAAAATTTGATGCAATTCAAGTGTTGGGGCGTGAGTGCAAGTGTGACGATTGCGAAATGGATTGGTCATGTAATCATAGATGTCCCTGATAGTTCAAATTGTTTTTTCGTTTGGGTCCTTCAGTAAAAATTAAATTTTAAATTTTAAATTTGTCTGGAATTAAATTCCGAGTTTTTGCAAAACTATAATCCCGTTTAAGCAACTTTCTAAAAGAAATAACCGATATAATACTATTTGCTCTGTTTCCATAGGTTTACTGCAACATTATTTAGACAAGCTAAGAGAAATGACATGAAAATGACTAAGGATTAATCAGGGATAAATTTTACGCTAACAACGCGTGATCTTCTAAAAATAGGCTTTTGCTTTGGTGCACGTAGAGACAACTGCTGGGAAATTTAATGTGAAAAGCCAAATTACAGGTAAAAACTCGGGCAATGTATTAGCTTCTAACGCATAAATTAGCTTCTGGCTCAAGTTGGACGGCGCAGAACCACATATAGAAGAGAAATCTAGAAGTACAACGTTGCATTAACTTACCTGTATAACTGTAAACTTATGTAACTAAATTTTAAATTTATTATTGCAAATAAAATTTCCCATACTTAAATATAAATACCTTCTGCAAGTATGCCTGCTTCTTCTACTTCTTGACACAAGTAATCTGGGGCTGTCATGATATATAGAACGAAATTGGTTAAACAAGAACTTTCAAACTTTGAAGTAAAAAATGATACATGTTTGATCCCTGATGAAATCCAGATGTTCGATTCTAATTAACTAAAGCTAAGAAAACAAAAAATGACAAACGGTATTAGTTCACTCTTCTTGTTAGCCTTAATTTACCTCATATTTGAACAAATTTTCGGTTGATAATATAAGTCAATTTTGTGAGTGGTACAGAAGGGGTGCTGAGGACATCCTAAAGAAAAAAGCATTATTTTGTTTTGAGCGAATAGGTCAGGTGGCTGATGGAAGAAATAATGCCAATTAAGAAATAGCAAAACTCTTCTTCTCGATTGATATAATATAAGTCAAAAATTTTTAAAAAGTTAAACTACATGAAGACGAATTGGCTGCATTTATGCACTATAAAAAATGAAAATCAAAAGCAATGAAAAATTAAATTATTCAGTTTTATTAACGATGATTATGTTAAATTTATAATGAATGGAAAAAATAGGACGATAACATTTTTAACCTAATTAATGCCAACCTAATTATGTCACATAAAAAGAGTACATGTGGTGAGTCGTATGCTACCTTGGTTAGATTAATTATATTTATGTTTCTAACTTGGCATAATTAAATGTTTTTTTAGAATTAAAATATTTTACATCCTTGCTGTAATTGTTTTTTTCGGAACGCTAAAATAATGAGTAAAAGAGCGACTTAAAAAGATCATCGATTTTACGTTTGGTGAATAAAAGTATTTTTATCACTATCGCTAGCTTGAGATAAATACCAATCCCTTCATATATATTTGTCAATATAAATTAAGCATTGTAAAATGAAGAAAGAGAAATTTATCTAGTATACCGGATTCATTCTTTTTGAAAACGCGTCAAGTACAAACCAGAATATTGCCGCGGACGAGGCTCGAGTTTGACGAGTTTGAAATATGGACAAATCTAATATACTGGATGAATTTCCTTCACTATTTTATGTAATGCTTAGATTATAATGAAATATATATTAGGATTGTTATTTATCACACGCACAACATTGGTTTGACAGAATGAGCAACATAAACATTTGATTATCAATTATTTTAATAAGTTATTTTGAATGTAAATACGAACCGTGTTATCCGGATATATTCGGTAGCAGATTTCCAACACCGATAAGAGGAATGATATACCAAACATTTCTAGGCTTGAATAAGAGTTATTGCTATTATTGGAGAATGAAACGAGAGTTATTCCGTTTCAAACACCAGAATGCAAAAAATTCCTATTTTTTACCTTAACGATTTAACTTCTAAGTTTATTTAAATCACGTTTGCAAGCTTGCAGTAAACACCAATCTCATTCTATTTAACCATAGAAAAACTACCGACAGTCACACGTATTTACGCGTTTTGACCTTCCATGAATATCATCAGATTACGACAGCAAACTGACTAGCGAGAATCAAACGAAAAGGCATATTAAGGTAAAGCAATATTAGATATACGACTCTCACCTGTAGTAGTCTCGCGTACTTGACTGAAAAGATCTACAGCACAATTTCTATACAATTATGAAAATTAACTTTTTGCAGCTTTTGACACAAATATATAGGTAATGCATTTAAACAATCAGTGATTGCGCGGGTGATGATAACAATTGTTTTAATAAAGTTTGTGAGCTTGATGTAAACACCAAGCTCGCAAACTTGATTTAAATAATTGCTAACACCACCTCTGCAATCAATTATTGTTTAACTTTAACGTTGTTCACTCTAAAGTTTTAAAGGACTCATTGCAAGTTAGTAAGTAAATTTACCGTCGATGCTTGGCTCTAAATTATTTTACATTAGTAAATAAAAAAATTCCTTTGGAATTTGAGTCTTAATAAAATTCATAGTAATGGTACAACTGGACTCTGATAAAATACTGCAATTTATTTGGTAATCAAGCTAAGGCGAAATGGCAAGGGAATTATCTATGTACAAAATGACCTTAAGCTGTATCAATTTAAAACAGATAGAGAAAGATCAAAATTCGGAAAAATGAAAAGTACTGTAAATACTTTGTAAATACCGTTTGAGTTGAATGCAGAAGTTATCTGTCATGCTGTTGTAACAAAATAAAGCGATTTATTTTTTGCCCTTTTATTACCAGGAGAACAAATTTAACAGACCGAAGTATACTTAACACTTACTATCCAAGACTGAATATTGTGAGCTGTATTATACAAATGTAACTTTGAAAACCGATGAAAATAGTGATATAATAATGATAATAAAGAATGTTGTTCTCATTTATTTGGATTATGGTTATTTGTGCATAACGCACGGCAAATTTAATCATGCGTAGTTTCATTAATTTGTGCAACTGGTTGGTTACTAGGGGAATGATTAAACGAAAATTAGTTGCGCGGGCGGTGATAAGAATAAATTTAATCAAGGTTGCAATTTTGATATAAAAACCTGACCCAATAATTGCTTTTACTTGCCAGTATAAACTAGGATTTGTATACTGTATATAAATAAGTTCATCCGGCAGACCAGTTTCGTCGTTAATGAAAACTCATCAAATACTAGTCAGAATTTGCCGCGTACAGGGCTCGAACTTGGGCACATCTGCTTCGGAATCTGTTGCTCTAGCCACTGAATCACCCAGCCACACACTAACTAATGAATCTCGATTATCATTTTCTCTTTTACGTGGAGCTCATGTGGCATTCATTTGGAACCACGGTTCTCACTAACCATACCAAATCTGTCATTATTGAACAGACACCACACTACATGGGGAAGTGATTTTGAAATAAATATTTACATAATAAACAAGCATTGGCTGCGCGAGCTGTGCTAACAATTACTATAATCAAGATTTCGATTTTGATTAATTGCTCACATTTGTCAGTATAAACTAAGAATTGTATAATGTAGAAAAGGCAATTCCTCCAGTGGATAGGTTAGTCCTTATTGGAACTCATCAGGTTTTTTTCAGAATTTGCCGTGGACAGGGATCGAACCTAGCCATGTCGGCTTCGTAATCATTAGTTAGTATATTAATGACAATTATGTGTCGTGTGCGGCGAGGCGGGTCAGTGGCTAGATCACCAGATTCCGAAGCAAACGCTCCCAGGTTTAACCACTGTCTGCGGCCAATTCTGGCTACTTCGTGATGAGTTCTCAATAATGACGAAACGGTTTACTGCCTTTTCTACAGTATACGATACTTATTATATACTGACAAGTGTAAGCAATTAATTGGTCAGATTTTTATATCAAGGTCGTATATAGTAACTATGGGATAGATGCTAATCAAAAGCTCGCAAGCGCGATTTAAAAAGATGGTAATATTTTCTTTATAATTTATTTATTTCTCAAAATATCAGTCTATTTTGCATACTCGCTATCTCTTGTTTTTCTTCTGTCTCAAAACTCTCCAGATCTGAATTTTCTTTCGAAATTAAATTTTAACGATTGCTTGAGTGTAAAATCGTTTGAGCTGGCATTCAAAACAAAAAAATTGTAATTCTTGTAATCATGCAGCACAGTGGATGGTAGTTTGATTTATATTCCTATTTATTCGGCCTGGAAAGTTAGACTTTTTATCTAAAATTAAAACTCATTAGGGTCCTCTTCCAGGAAATTCCGATAAAAATAAATAATTTTTTAATACTGATAATTGCATGCAATTCAAATCTTTTGCGGCCTAGGGAAACAAATTTATGACTCTAATAGATATGCCCCCGGATTCAATATCCGACAGATATATTACGAGCGTACTCAATTAGGATAGAACATAACTAGATAATGTTTGGTGTGGTTTATTCTAGTAAATGTTTAGTTTATCCTAACAATATATATATATATATATTCTATTTCAATTCTCAAGTGGTATGGTGTCTCCTCTATGCTGACTGTTTCTTGGTAGTTAGTTAATGCTTTAGGTGGACGAGATGCCAAATAAGCTCCACATGGAGGCAAATCTAACCAGACCCTAAATTGGTTTATAACTGAATTATAAGCATATAGTGCAGCAGGGGTGGCCCAATTAATGTCTTCCCGACACTAAGGCAAATTTATCCGGGTTTGTGCTGATATGTACTTGATGAATTATCAATAAGGATGAAGCCAGTCTACTTGATGAATGGCATTTAATACCATGAACAATGTTTAACTTGCACTAGTCGTATATACATAGCAATCCGTAATTTAATATTTGGTTGCTAATGGGCGGGAAAGGCGAAATAATAAAACGTAATTTATTTATCGTTTTGGCGGTGCCTTTTTTTTCAGATGCTTCAAATTTCATCCTGGGTAGTGATTCAATGAGTAAAATCAACGAATTTTTGGAGTTTTGCCTATATCTGGGCTTAGTTGGATTTAAAAACGCGTGTTCACATTCGTCTACAGAATTCGCCAAAGATTAAATCTCTAGACAACCGTGTAGACATATTACCCGCCAGGAAATCTGCGTCTGCGGAGCAAGATATTCCGGGTGAACTATGAGAAATTGACTTGTGGGTAAATGAACACGCTCGCCTGTATTTGAAGCGTGATTGAAGCAGCGCCGCGAATTTCGCTATTTCAGCCATTTCACCTTTGATTTTCCTCGTTCGTTTTCGAAAAAATAGTGTGATAAATAAATCTCGTTAAACAAATATCAAATTACAACTATCCCTTCCCTGGGGATATTCCCCGCAACTTAACACACACACGCATATATATATATATATATATATATATATATATATATATATATATATATATATATATATATTTGTGTCTGTGTGTTCAGTGGAGTTAGTTTATTGACTTAAATTAATAAAAAAAGTATATTTTAATCGAAATTCATATCCTTATGTTGTGAAGTAAAAGTGCACCTGTTAGCAAGTAATCGTGGGCAAACAATGCAAGTTTGATTTATGAATACGCGAGATCCAATCAATGTTTTTTTAAACAAGTATAAATTGGCATCATAACTTCAGCTGTTACGCTACTTATTAAGAAATTTAAAACTAACTTGAGTAGTTTTAGCAATTTAGCAGAAATTATTTCTATATAATGCCGTCTATAGTGGACTATGCTAATAATCATTTCTTAAAGGTGTATTCTGTCAGAGTTTACAATCAGAAATTTTTCTTTCGAACCGGTCCACCTTCTTTAATATTTCCAAATTTATTTAAAATATTTGTGCAGAAAAATAATGTGAATTTATCTACTTTCTATAGTCTATTGATACATGTTTTTAAAACTTACTTCTAAGAATATTTTAATTGTAAATCGACACACTATCTAAGAAGAATCTTTTACTATAAACGAAAATCCTTCCTAACCGTGGTATTCTAATGATGATGCATATCTATTAATTAACATTTGTAACATTTCTTGTCAGTGACTGTTAATGATAATTATTAAGGTTTACATATTACAGAAAATAAGGACTTTAATGGATATTTAATTACACGTAAAAGGCTGTATATATATATATATATATATATATATATATATATATATATATATATATATATATATGTAATAATGATATTCAGCATAATATTATTGTGTCCGTTTGTGTGTGTATTTATTTATTTTTTATTTATTTATTTACATTTTTATTCAAGAAAGTCAGAGTTTATCCAGGCAATCATGTGTGTGTGTGTGTTATTATTATGTGTTCATTGATCTTCAACTGACAGAAATCCTATCTGCATCGCTAGAAAAGGACACACTGTATATTGTAGGAATGCGTAAATGCATCCTAGTTAATGATTAAAAAATGTCAATTAGCATTCGTCCATAAAAACCTGCTTGGGTTTAGTTGAAACAATAAAAACATCGAAACAACTAACTAATTAAACAACTTAATTGACGAAATACGTCCAACTGGTTCAACCGCGCATTTGCATGCACAAACATGTTTAAATTGGTTGTATTTGTTAGTTATAGAATGCTGTTTTAAAACTTGGTATTATTAAGTTGGCATTCGTGTATTTACGTAAATACAGCATTGCCAATAAACTAAGCAAACGTTATTAAATAATTAACTGGCGAAAATAATAGTTTGTTTAAAATACTACTGGTGTATCGTGAATTGTGTCCCCCTTATCCAACGTATGAAAATGAAACGATTGATTTAAAATGATAAATCGAATTTAGGCAAATATTTGTGCGTGCGTAACAATATAGTGTTTTAACATTTTGAAGAATTGCATGTAGAAGTGTATTCATTGTTGTAGAAATGCAATCAATTGTTTGTCCCGATTTGGTCTTGCCACTATAAGAGCTCTTTTTGCTCCATTCCTTGGAGATTAGGTCGACTTTAAATTCAATAAACAACATCTTAATGTTTTCATTTAATATAGTTTCTAAACGAGAAAAATGTACAAACGTATCAAAATGCAAAATATGACTCGTTTATACATTGTTCATCCGTATTACTTTGACATAGTTGACCTCAATAAATATCCATTAAATAATTCGTTAATAAAATAATAACAGCAACGCAATTAACCAGCCAAAACACGTTACAATACCTTTCTGAAAATGGGAGCTAACTGGGCGCAAATTGAATTCTTTAGAATAACACATTTATTTAACACACATACCGAAGGAAAAAATACTTTTAAATTTTATAGAGGTGATACTTTGTGCTAAATTACTTATTTAACTATTTTAATTCAATCAAAATAGCAATTGCATCGCGAGTTAAGTGTAATATTTTTTATTTCCAGCCTGCACACGTTAATGTGTCGCTATGAAATTTCTGAATTAAAGAACCGTCGTCAGTGCATTTATGCTATGCAAATTGTAAAAGGTAACATTTAAAATTTTTTATAAGTTTGTTAATAATTCAGGCCGAAAGCATGATCATTCCTAACTAATAGCCTATTAAATATTATAATAATCAAGGTTGTGATCTTGATATAAACACCTGACCCATTAAATAGATTTACTTTTCAGTATAATCTAAGATTTGCACAGTGCAAAAAAGGCAATTCATTCAGTAGACCAGAGACGTCCTTATTAGGAACTCATCACGTACTGGACTGAATTTGCCGCGGACGGGGCTCGAATCTGAGCACGTCTGCTTTGGAATATTGTGCCCAAACACTGAGCCACCCTGCGGTACATTACTCACAATTTTTAGACATATACTGACTATTTTAACTTGGTTAGTCTTTTATCTTTTAAGTGGTGCTCATATATCATCCATTTAAACCCAAATTTCCAACTAACCCTTCCAAATCTGCCAGAATTGAACAGACAACACACTACATAGGGAAGTGGTATTGCAATGAACGTTTGTATAATTAAACGAAAATTGTTTGCGTGGAAGGTGATAACAATTACAATAATCAAGGTTGCGATCTTGATATAAGCACTTGACACAATAATTACATAAATTTGTCTGTATAAACTAAGAATTGTATAGTGTAAATAGGGCAATTCGTCCAGTAGAAAGATTTCGACCTTATTGAGAACTCATCAAATCAAATATTGTTTAACGATGAAATTTACGCATAAAGAAGATAAATCTATATAGCAAAACAATATTTTTTCACCAAAGACGTTCACTTGGTAAAATAACTCATCGCTAATTACTGAAAAAATCTAAACCTATGTAATTTAATTAGTTTAAATATTACTGTTATGATTTATTATACGATTTGTACATAATAGAATGTTAACTCTTCTTTACACTTGCCCATAATTTGTGTCTGTGTTCGTGACCATATGAGCTTAACGAGAATCTAACAAGCTGGAATTAAATAGATTGCTGCAAATGGCTCACTTATCTACAATATTATTTAAAAGTATAGTTATTATTTAGACTGCTATCTAAAAATGTTTTTGCAGTCACAGACGTATAAATAGAGCTCTGGACATTTATGCATTCCTTTATCACAATATAATGCGACTTATATTTTTTCTGTGTAATTCCCGCACTTGTCTAATACTTAAATTCACAATGCAAAAACTGTCCAATTTATATATATATATATATATATATATATATATATATATATATATATATAGCTAAACTTTTCGGTCGCATATATATTTTTTTTATATTTTACACAAATAACATTTATTTCAAAAAGTTACCAAGACAATTATTCTAATCAAGTTTACGAGCTAGAAGTAAATGCCAATCCCATGATATTTAATCGGTCGTCCACCAACATAGCAAAACTACCGCCAGTCTCACGCACTGACGCCTTTCGACCTTCCCGCGTGCGTCTGGCGTTAGTTTTGATTTTTTGGCCGACGACTGGTTAAATATCATGGGACTGGCATTTATTTCTAGCTCGTAAACTTGATTTGAAAAGTTTAACCACCACCTCGGCCATGATTGATTGTTCAAATTTGAGACCAAGTCAGTTTCTGTCTATCTTATAAAGGTTGCTAATATACGTTTACATATATGTCAGATTTTGCACATTTGTGATGTCTTCGACTCAAAATGAGATTTGCTTCCATTCACAGTGGGGAGGGGAATTGATTTATGTTTCACCACTAATGACACAAAATATGCAGCAATTATTGCATTATTTACTAGTCGGATTTTCAAAACAATCAGACAATCTGATTACGTTTTGTTGATTGCATCGTTGCTGTAAATGGCGACTTCGCGCGCCATCTGAAATGATATTTTGTACATAAATAGCAAAGAATTAAAGCCTTTTAGAAATTGAGGGTAATCAAGCATGACAAATAGAAACATCTACTTTAATGCAAACCAAGTCATCATGCAATTAAAATTTTTCACTTCTTTCGACAATTGCACAGTACATAACAGGCAGTTTATTAGACGTCTATGGCTGACTAAAGGCAGCTTATTCCTTAAATTGTAACATATGTAGCTTATTTCCAGTTATTTCTTTTATCAAGTGGATACAATCTGCTAATGAACAAGAATTGAGCAATGGATTTAAAATTCATTTCATTGAAAATACTAAAGAACAAATAGTTAGGTCAATAAGAATATCGTGGGAAATACCATAATTCTAGACCTGAATAAATAACTTGACTCTTTTTCTCACTTAAAATATAGCACAATAGCGCTAACCATTTTAATTTTGGAACTGATAGGATTTTGGATCATTATCATACCTTAACAGGTAACTGTAAAATGATATACTAGTGAAAGGTTCTGCTTAAACATTTGTTGGTATAAAATTTACAATGCATAAAAAAAGTATTTTCAACTAATATAACATGGTTTGGCACTGCGTAAGGGAACCTCCTTTATTTTATGGTTTCCGGTTGTCTTAATGCTAAAGTAGTTCTTGCTGGATCTTGCATTGTGAAAGTGTTATTCTTATCAGTTTCTGGAAGAATTTCTCTTTAGTACGTCCCGAACTTTTGTTACAAGATTTATTTGCATATGAATAAAATACCAGCGAATATATTGCTTTTCCCTGGCTATATACGAAGATTTTTACAATTGAAAGAACATTGCTTGCGCGGGCGGTGATACCAATTACTGTAATCAAGGTTGTGATCTTGATATAAGCACCTGACCCTTTAATTACTTCATATTTCAGAATAAACTAAGAATTGTATAGTGTAGAAAAGTAAATGAATCCAGAAGACCGGTTTCGTCCTTATTGGGAACTCATCACGTACTGGCCAGAACTTGTAATAGTAATTGTTATCACCGCCCGCGCAACCAGTGTTCGTTTAATTATATATATATATATGTGTTCATTTCAATACACTTCCCATTGAAGTGTGGTGTTTTTTTTTACTAATAACAGATTTGGGATGGTTAGTTGGAAATTTGGGTCTAAATGGATGCCACATGAGCTCCACTTAAACGAAAACCAGATTAACCAAATTACATTAGTTAGTATATAACTGAAAATTGTGTGTAGTGTGCTACAGGTTATCTTACTTAAAAGAGCACTAGATTCCGAAGCAGATGTGCCCAGGTTCGAGCCCTGTACACGGCAAATTCTGGACAATACGTGATGAGTTACCAATAAGGACGAAACCGATCTACTGGATGAATTGTCTTTTCTACACCATACATTTCTTTGTTTATACTGACATATGTAAGTAATTAATGGGTTAGGTGATTATTTCAAGCTTTGAAAACTAATATGTAATTTTTTAACAAAAGCAAGTACTAGCATTTCGACCACACAGCAGTATTTGTCCTTATATCAACCGAACTACAGGCAGTAGTAGTTCAGATATCTTCTTGTAAATGGTATTCGCTTAATACGATTATTTAAAATGGATCTCGCAATTGGTTATTGCATTAAAATAATTATATCAAAAAGAATGATAAAAAATTTTGAAAAATTTTAATCGAATTAAAATATTTGTGCAATTATCCCAGGTTGTTTATTTAATGAACTTGCTGTAACTACAAACATGCAAGTTTTTGCTACTTTTTAATAAAAATTTAAAACTCATTTTTAAAGCCTTTTATTGCGTCGGGTATTACATTATCGTATTTACACCATTTCCGATTATTTATCCTTACCATTATATGACATGAGTTCAGAATAACTAGATATTTTTCCAATTTAATCCAGTTTCATAAAATAATTAGTGAAATCCTCCCAAATTATGCTTACTATTTACGGGTTAGCTAAATTGGCGTTTTCATGTAATTCGTCAATTTTAAATTCATTCTGAATGACCTGTTTTTATAAATCTAAAATCTATAAACTAGAGGTTGTGAAAAAATTTAGTTTGCATAGGTCAATGCTCAAAACATTATCATAGCGCTTGGATAGACGGACAGTTATTGCCTCCCCGAGAGGACTGACATATTATTCTATTTACAGCCATGCTAACTCTGCGCATTTTTAACATCGGCACTTCTAAAGTGCAGTTAGAGAAGGCTTCCAAATGACCGTGTTTCCATTCGCGACTTCCTAGAAGCACAAAATATCGTCTAAATATACCTAAGCCCAATTTATGTCTATTCACGATTAAATGGATATGCGGCTTATATTTATCGTGAATGGATACCTGAAAAGAGAGAAAACCCTTCTAAAACAATCGCTTTGCAATAGGCGATGATATCAGGGAAGATCTACAGATTGTTAACTTCGTGTTTTGCAAAGATTGGCAGTTATTTACCATATCTGTAATCTTCGTTTATAATTAGTAAATTTATGCCTATCATTTGAACAAGATCCTTGAAATTATTACGTCGTTTTTCAAGCTGTCTTTTAGAATCTGCAACAGCAATGTAACAACACTGAGCATATCATGGTCTTTTTAGTCGTTTTAACTTTCCTTGTTCAATAATGTTTTTTTTAATTTTAATTATCAATTAGTTAAATCGTCATTTTATTTAAAAACAGTAATATTTTCACTGTAAACTTTAAGTATTCATAAGAATATGTGGTTTAAATATAACTATTTCAAGGAACATATACAAAATTATTTTTTTAAATCCGGTTTTAATTTGCGCAATTTAATTAAGTCTAAAAATTGTGAACAGCTTACTATTGACCAAAAATATTGCTGTAGCTAAATGTTTTATCTTCACTCCACAATTTCATTCTCGTTTTCGTAACCGTATGGAAATCTTTATATTAATACACTCGACCCACTTCTTATTTCTGTATCACATGACATAAGTAGTGTCTTTCTCACTTTATCTGTCTGAGAAAAGGTCCTGGAAATTTTGGCTTTCTTAATTGTCTATTCAACTTATTCATTTTATTCGTCTATTTAATTTGTAAGGTTTCTGTGTTTGTTATTGATTAATTGCTTCATTGTTATTTTCGTACTTTTATTTTCCTAATTAAATAACTACTCTATACCATCATTATAGTACCTAAAATAGTATTTTGTACTAACACTATGGTTGTCGAGTCAAAACATGGTACCAGTACGATGAATTTCAATGTATGCTATTGTTCATCAAAATTGAGAATCCTATCTTTTTGTGAACACCTTTTATTCTTGCAAATCCATACACTCTGGCGTTGATTGATTTCAGTAATCACATTTAGCGGTAAACATTAAATCGTATAAATAAATATAAAGAGTAACAGGTGTTTAGAAATTGTTGTAATTCTCAATTTCGGTGAACTATAGCATACATCGGTATTCATTATTTTGGCACCATGTACCGACTCGTCAACTACAGTTTTAGTACCATGTACGCTTTCGGTACTATAATGTTGGTATCGGTTACTGACGCAATAGCCATAGTGTTACTGTCCTTTACAGACTCGGTATATATATATATATATATGTATATATATATATATATATATATATATAATATAAAAAGGTGATGTTAGGATTTAAGTCGCATCGTCAGTCTTTATATGATGTTAGTTTCACTACTGCAGGTTTACATGTTCGCCTAGAAGATTGTACCGTCCTATTTTACCACATTCCTTACCCACATATAGTTGGTAAAGGGCGTAATACCGGCTGCTACTGATGAGTCGCGAGTAATCACAAAACGAATGCGCACGAGATTAGACCTCCTATGCTGCATGTATTTCATTTTATTTTAACCTACAGAAAGATTCTATTTATTTAAAACCGTTCTATTTATTTACTAGCATTTTATGTACATATAAACTGGTAACAAATTTATATTTATTATTACTGGCTTTATGAGAAATTCAATTTTCTTTGTTCGGATGTCGATGCGTTTTCGATGAATTTTGCCAGACAGTTAATAACACTTACAAGGCGAGAACCGAAAAACTACCTTAGTGAGAAGAATGTCACCTCTACGTAAATTTTGTTGTCGGTGCTCTTAAGGCAGAAGCTGTAGAAGGCTCTCAGATGGCTTTTCTTCTACCGAAAACCGTCCAGAATTCAACTGCCATATTTAGATTACCACACGGTTAAAAGGTCGCATGATGCATATACAATTTAAGCGAATTAATGGAAATAAAACTAATCGCGAATAGTAATCTCATTACAAATTCATCCTAAATATTATCAATAGAGAAAAAACTGAATTAATTATTTGTCATTAAATGCAATTTAGTTTTGTTACAATACTCAAAATTTGTAATCTGAATAAAAAGATTATTATGACATGATAGCAATTATGCTCGCATGGGAGATTAAATTACATTCAGACATAGGAATCACGAAAATCGTCATGTGAGAAATAAATGAATTTTGTTCGAAAATCAAAGAAAATAACAGAAAAATAATTTTTTTAATGTCATAAAATAACAACAACATGGAATCACCGATGTCGCCTTTGGACATTTTTCACCCAAAAACCGGATTCATCTATCAAACATTTAGCGGTAAAAATGGTAGAAAAATAAATTGTCGTTCACTGCAAAAAGGTGATGTCTATTGATTGTATTTGTATCAAACGTTTATTAATTCATTAAAATATATTTTATTATGTTTAAGAAAATTTGACATGTCAGACAAAATACAAATGCAGGTAAGCTGAGTCTAGTGCCACCTGCTGATTAAAATATAATATTTAAAAACATCAAGCTTAAATAAAGATGGGTTAAGTAAATGCATGCCGCTAAGGAAGTGTGAAATGTATTTTAAAGGCATAAAACATGAAATAAATAAAAATAAGACGTTATTTTTGTATTATGATGTTATCAAAACATACGGTAAGGTTTTTACAATTTGAATGAAAAAAAGCATAACCGGGCAAATATACTCATTTACACGAGAACTGAATTTATTTAAATAAGAAGAATTACATATGTAATATTACTCGGGGTAAAACTGGTAAATACATTATACTTCGAAAGAATTATAAAATATTTCATAATTGAAAGAACATTTCATATAGGATTATCAGATATATGCCGGAATGATGCCTACTTTAAAGTATTTCTTTTATTTTCCATTCTAAAATAATGAGAATTAATTAAAAGTTTACCATTTTGTTATAATGTTTATAGGACTCGTCAAAGAAAGAAAAGAGACACCACAATAATTGTAGCACGGAAATAATTCTTTCAAAAAAAGACTTATTGGTGGAGTTTAATCAATATGGTTTATAATTGTTTTGTCTCCACAAAACTTTATTTAGAGCTTTAGCAATTAATTACCAAATAAACTTTTCCTACAATTTTAGATAAACTGATATCCATTTATTTCAAACTGCAGCTAAAATAAAGAAAGCAATGTAAAATTTCAGTTCAAAGAGAATATTCACTATCGATTGTAATTGGCCGGCGTGCACAAAAAGAACGAAAGATATTTTGACGATATTTAGTCAGGCCGCATGTGTACATCGAAGTTGGCACGACTGAAACATGCTAATGCCACTGATTCTTTATCCGTCACTAGCACAACATTAATCCGTCATACGTTCGGTTAACTAGTGTCGAAGGATCGCAACTGCTAATCGTCTACTTGCCCATACAGCTTGGTGAAAAATTGGTGTATTGTTGCGAAATTCCAGCTTCTATTTCTGAATTGCCAGTTAGCAAAATTGCACCAATGGGACTGCACACATTGTTTGTGTGTATATTGTACTATCCTCTATATGGTATATAAACTTAGATTTCATAAGGTCTGCTAACATAGCATATAAAAGCCTCGCGTATCTTTTGCGCGAAAAGCTGGCTACCACTGACGTGGAGCCAATTGCATGTTACCGGGTCGGCAAAGACTGGGACATTATGCTTCCTCTAAATTTAATTTTGTTTGTATGTTGAGGCGTCGCAAGTAAGCATAAAAGCATATATAGATAATTGTAGTTTAAATAGTCTTTCGGAGTGATATTACGTGGGCGTAAACTAGAGTGGTTTGACAATAGAACTCAAGTTTACTTCGAGGACGCATAATATTTATCGCATTCTACAGGAGACCGTGAACACGTCTAATTTTAAAATTTTTTCTCTAGTAAATAGCTCATCATGATGCTCAAAGAACGTGAAAATGAGTCAGTACGTGTGACTGACGCCAGTTTTGCGACGTTGTACGTCTGGTTAAATAGATTGGGATTCGTGTCTATATCACGCTCGAAAACTTTATTTAAAGAAATATAAAACGAGTTTCGTGGCGTACAATTTTGAATTAAAAATGCAATATTCGTTTACACATGAAATAATTTCTTCGAAATAATTCGACATTCAACAAATAATTAATTCAACTTCACTCACATAATTAAATTTGTATACTGTGTTAGAATGTTTTAAACAATTTAAATCATTTTAACTCTATTTACTCTACAGACATATTTTTGTATGTTAGGTAAACAGTGTGAAGCGAAGAATTGGCGTAGGCAAATGTTTCTTTTTATAGTCCTAATCTGATTAAAATGATTTATTATGCTCTCTATTATTAAGCCTCGTTGAATTAATACTGTGCTGTATTTGAGAAGGACACTTAATAAGGAATTCTCACTATCAGAAATTATCCTCCGTTTACGTTAGTCTGAATATGGATTCGTCGATCGTGTAATATTTTTCTTTTATCACGGTGCATCAAATACTACTGAATCGTATTTATCTGATAGCTTCGTAAGCGAATTATTTTATTTTAATATCTGATGCAGTATCAATTGAGGAAATCTTGATTTGTTAAAGTTACTGAAAAATATTCTAAAATTCAGTTTTGTCGAAATAAAACTCTCCCGTGAAGAAAACGACTCACCACCGGTAGATTATTCTATTAATTATCTAAATGAATAAATCCTTTACTGAAGTCATAATTTTAATTTTTAAAATTAGCTACGATATCTGTTTTAATGATTAGATACTTAAATGTATCTAGGACCAACAATCATACTCAAACTGTCGGCAAATGCGATAGCAGAAATCTCAGCTAAACAAAATTATTATAAATTTCGTTTCGGAATACATACTTTAGTAGCGTATATATTGCCTAGAAAATAATTTCACTCTATAACGACTTAAGTCACTCCACAGAATGGCGTGAGTTATAATATTATCGATTTCCATCTAACAAAATAAAGCGCGAAAACCCGATATCCGAGCAAATGTAAAAATGATTATGAAACGAATGAAGCATAAAATGCGACATGTTCTTTTTGAATTCCATACCGCAACATGCCTATAATGCTGTAAATTTATGTTACAGGAAATACAAGTTTTAAAAAATATTAATGGTTCAAAATGGCAAAACAAACAAATGAACAAATTAAATTTTCAGCTTTTAGAAATAATGCGAGCAATAAATTGTTGAGTACAATATATGCAGGGTGGAAAGGAATTAACCTTATTTTGAAAATTTTATTACATAAACTATATTTTAAAAGACTGGCTAGTAATAATTTACTACTCAGTTCAATTTATCCAGTAATATAAAATATAAATTACGAAAAATTTGTGGCCAAACAGCAATTCAAAAAAATTAAATTAAAAATTTGTTATTTTTCCGCGTAACAAAATCAGGATCTATTTTACTAATTTATAACCTTGTACATTCTGCAAACTAACTTCAACATATTTGCCAATTCCCTGCTTAGTGTGATTAAATTTAAAATCGCCATTTGTTATAAAAAATCTCCAGTCTTTGGTTCTATTTATGGTTTTATTGCTAAAAATGTACTTACACGCTAAACAATATTTACTTATCTAAAATTAATTCAGAATGAACTGAAATCCACCAAAAAAGCTACGTATGAAAATTTGTTGGTCGTTTGCAACTATCAAATTTAAACAGTAAAACAAGAGACCGACAAAATATTTCAATTTTTTAAGTTTTTATTTGATGCATTTCAAAAATATTTTTGGTTTTTCCACAAATTTTCTTGAAACATTAACATAAATCTCAATTACTTAACTTAAATGCGTTCTTTAACTAAATTATTTTATTGTCAATTCTACATTATATAGGAATATATAACGTTCATATAAACAAAACATGGCTTAACATGAAAAATGTAATTGATCGAATAGGGCGGCTTTTTTTAATCTTATTAGACCATCCATTGTACTATTCGGAGTTTCCGCGGCTGGAAAGTAGAAACGCAGGAACACTTCATTTTGAAAGATCTTCAAATTATTCATTGCACAACCAAAGGCCCACATTGAATGCAGAATACAGTCATATTAAAACATATATTCTTTGGTTATTTATTTTATATAAATTATTATGAGTATGGCTTTTGGCTTACTTTCCAACTCGCTGGCCATGATCTTACTTGACAAAGACTCCTGTAGCACCGTAATTCAGTCAAAGTAAAATTGGAATATTTAATTAAATTTGTAGCACTTACATGCTAAACCTGGCATATAATAAAAAAATTAATTATTCTGCTATTGTAAGTCGCGAGACAAAAATTGAACAAATGGATAATCAAGAAATGTTAGTTATAGTGCTAAAAAGTTTTGTAAACAATGCACATCTACAATGAAGTTGAAGATGCGTTGCATCTAGGTTCGAATCACAGCCGCGAAAATTCTGACTACATATAATGTGTGCCCAAAAATTTCAGTACCGGTCTGGTATATAAAACGCATTTGCTATCTTATGCTATGGTTATTTTATACCGCTAATACATACAGAAGCAAATACTGCTTTTATATTTTTATTCATCATCAATTTGCTAGGTGGAGCAGTTTTTGCAACATGGTCACATGTCAGGTAGATTCGCTCGTCCTTTAATTCGAAGGCGTTACTCACGAATGTGCGTCCAGAAAAAGACATCAATAAAAATAAAGTTCGCAGATAAATGATAATTTCTTGCAATGCCCACGGCCAATGACATAAAGGTTGATTTTAGTTGTTTTAAAAGAAGAGGTTTCAGGATTCAAATTCCAGCTGCGGCAAATCTGGTTACTAGTGAGAAGCGCCAAGTTGTGCAAAACTGACCTGGAAAATGAATTTCATGCACTATCTAATAACATGTTTATTTTCTGCAGAGCATATATATATATATATATATATATATATATATATATATATATATATATATATATGTATGTGTAATGTGTTTATAAACTACTCATAGAATAATAGAGAAATTGACTAATTCCTATGGCGGAGGGAATTTGCGGTATGACTTTGGACAAATGCTCGATAGTTCGAACTCAGGCATAAGCAATTTTTTATTAAATTATTTTATTTGCCAATTAAGGCATATTTTGATATTGTTTGATGTATTTCATATTCAACATTATATGACGCTTAGTTTTAACCCGCTTCTGTTTATGCAATAATATATATATATATGCAACTTCAAAATTTAAGTTTAACCGTACCTACATGGTAGTACAAAAATGGGCGTATAACCTTTTCAATTTTACGCACAAAATGTAAATAAAAATTTTGTAATGAAATGTTACAAATCACATAGGTTGCGAAAATGATAAAGTGCATAAAAGTTGTCATTTATACACGAAAAAAATTGTTTCACAGTAGATTTCATGTATGCAGTATATATGTTTCTAACGCATAAATCCTGTACCCGGCAAAGAATACCCTAATTTGGAAAATAAACATGAGTTAAGATTTCCCACTTCACTAGAACTAGTCCAAATTCACGCTGCTGTTTCACAAATGCTTTGCGGTTTGTCCCACTTCAATGACATCAGACAAATATTACGGAAAACTTGTTTGCTTCAAAACACCGTAACAATAGTTCTGTTACTAATGAAAACATAAACCACACGAGCCGGTGTATATTTGCACTAAAATCGGCTACAACTAAGGAAAATAACATTCATAAAACGAACGAACTGATAATGGAAAATATTGTTATTATTCTTATAAAAAACGACAATTTGTTATTGATAACGGCGATGAGGAGCATAATAATAATAGTAATAATAATAATAATAATAATAATAATAATAATAATAATATTTATTATTTTTGTGAAGATGATGACGATGATGAAACAATGTTTATGGCTGTTTTGAGCAATCAATGCAATTAATATCTTGAATTTGCATGAACATATTTCTGCCGTACTTTAATTTACGTGTTTCGAAATACATATTGTTAGCAAAATGGCGTTAAAATCTGTCGACTTCTAGAGTAGAATACACGACTTTAAAAATCTAAAATCTCTACCGTTAGGTGCAAGACATGACTTTACATTTTTAGTGCGTCCTTTATAATATTTGCTAATATGTTCTACAATTTTTATGTCAACAGTAAACGCATCAATTGAAAGGCGCAGTTTATGTCTAAGCTACGTCAGATGCAATAGTTTATCAACTTGGAGCTTTTTACACAGAATAATTATTTTCAATATTGCGGAGTAAATGCTTCTATGAAGTCGAGGGCCAGTATTAAAACATTTTTGGAAATATAAACCGCTTGATTACTTTTCTCATAAATATCATAACATGTTTGAAGCCTCGCTTCATAGCTTATGTATACTCAAATAAATTACTCAATTAATAGGTTCCTGACAATTGTCGTCAAAACTAGATATAAAAAATGTATACAGGCAGAATTTATAATCTTAATGATATAGGATGGCCATTTGTTATCAATTCCTTGTGAGTTTTGTCTAGCCAAGTGTAGATTCTTTAAGATGCGTGGAATATTCACTATTTTGCCAGGCATAAGATCAATAATTTGGTGAAAAACTGAAAAAAGTGCAACCGTCCTTGTTTCTACTTTGTAATCAGTTGATCAAGCAACCGGCTATTGGGAACATAGGATACATATAATCACGTATAATCACGTGCGTTTAGCATTAAAAAGAACTTGTTTTTTTCCCGTGAGTGTTTATTTGCTTCAATAAAACAACAGTAACAACTTTCATCTTTAGAATAATGTCCAAATATTTTCGATATATGCAAATAATTTGTTGTTTACCGCAATTTACTATAACTATTTTTAGATCTTGTTATTATGCGAACAAGCATACAAATATTTAGGCGTGGTTTACATTATATTGAACCTAGATGGCATGCAATTGATTCAATGCCCCAGTTAAAATATATGCAGTGTAACTTTGCTAATCAATTCTCAACCAACCACTAAGCCAAACGCATGTTAATTCTAATACTGCAACCTTTCATTCTACACTTTGTAGTGATGCTAAGTATAGTGTAAAAATGCCCTTGTACAGAGGAAAGGAGATAACGGTTAATCTGCTCTACACCTAGGTCATTATGCACTTGGAAACATGTAAATGAAAATTATTTTTTATCGATTTTTATCACAATGAAGGATGCACTTGTTAACCAGTTCTCTTGACTAATAAAAAAATATCACGGAATTTCTTATTCTCAAGCTCAATAACAGTTTAACGAATAGGTAACCCGCACCTCCGGTTTTTTAAGATATGACTGGAGCTAATTCCTGTTTGGGCGTTTGACACCAGAATGATACGTGTTCGCAAAATACCTTTGAATAGGTACTGCGCTGAATTCGAATTTGCACAGCCATGAAAGGTTCAAATTTTTTAAAATTTATATTTTTACGATAATGAACATTGCTTTTTTGATGATGATTATAAAATGTTACTTTACAAAACTTTCTGAACTCTGAGTTTCTTTCAAGTTTTTAAAAGTAATAAAATGATGAAATTTTTTAATGCCGAAATTTGTTATTGAAATTGTATGATGCAAAAAATTTACTTACCTAAGCTAAATATGCTTTTATAGGAAAATATCATTTTATTTGGTTGATAGATAAACGTTAAATGCAAATGATTTTTTATTGCGCTATTGAATTTCCTTTCTTTTATTAGTCAAACGTAAGGCATCAACATAAATGAAGGATAGGTTTTGTGGATGTGAGATCATTTCGGCATCAATATGCCTTTTACTCCGATACTAAATATAAATTGGCGGTATTGCCCTAAACCACGGAAGTCTGTTTTCAATTTATTTCTTCCGCTGGTAGCGTGAATTTGTTCACATTTTAAAATAAATTTATCCCCTATTTATTTAATTTCTTGTTTAACATATACATAACTTACAAAATCACAAGTAATTAAATTGTACAATTTCGTTTTGAATTTTAAAAGTTGAATTTTTTATCTAAACATTGCAGTGCACATTTTTCCGTAGCCAGAGTTTGTTTTATTGTTGAAACGTTTATTAGACGTTTCGAATTTAACTATTTAGTCTGTCGCCTCAAAACATATTAACTTTGTTTTAGTGTTTTTAATGGAAAGATGTATTGATTTTCATCATTTTAGATGGCTTATCTGTACCGTGCTTATTAAAAATTACCACTTATTCCTTCTGGCGCAATACAAGAACCAATTTAAAGCGAAAACAGCAAAGATACGGTCTGCAAACGCAGAAAAACAGCTCTATGTCAGGTGATCTTTCAAATCACATGTGTATTGGCCATTCCTTACAATAGGCATATTCTTTGTGCAAAAAAAATAATAGATTTATTTAAACGAAATATATGAAATGAATCTCCTTCTTAACCAGTCCTTGATGAAGGCAAAGTTATCACGAGACACTTTTAAGCGTGAAAAATCTGTGTATCCATTTTGGTTTCCGCCACGATAATCAATTTAAATCATAATATTGACGACGGTCAAAATTCGTTAAATCATGTAAAAATGGTAGCTTTCCCGTGATTGACAACTGTTTGATAAAAGTGTTAAGGTTTCGTTCAAGTTCTCAAATTTGATTTAATAGATTGCTGGCACCGCATTCAAGGTGTCTATTTGCTGATATGCTGTGAGTATCAGGCATAAATTATGCAAACTTGAAAGTAACCCATATAAAATGTAGTGTAAATTTGTCGATTTATGCTAGGTCATTTTAAATGTTTATTTTTTAATTTAAATATTATTCCTTCTGGGATGTGAGCCATTTTAGACAAAATAATTATGTTCATCGATATAGAAACGATATGTGAAGAATCAAGTTATTGTGTAAAATTGGATTAAATGAGATACCTAAACGTGGAAATGTTCCTGAAAATCATGCAATACCTTTCATAATTACTTTGTTTAATCTATTGAGATTTCTATGTTGCATGGATAGAACATAGGTTTTAAAAATTCCTTTTCAATGGAAAAATAGTGTTCCGCGTTTAATTTTAGAGGTCGAATGAATCGGTCTGAAGTTCTGAATTTATTTGACAGAGTCATCATTACAATCATCACACAATTATTCCAAACTCCGAAGCAGCATTTCTCGTCCCTATTGCGTTTGCTTCATTAAAAGTAATTGTCTGATCGCTTTAATTATGCCTACGTTAAAAGAATATGAAAGGTTAGGCCGATTTGAAAGAACTCAAAGTATTTTAAATGACATTAAGGTTGAATTCAAAATCACTTCTCTTCAATCGTCAAATTTTCCATATTAACAGATGTTTTCGTTGTATTTGACGATATTTTGCGCCTACTGTTTGTGTTCGACTGTGTGTCAGATGTGGATAGCGATGATTTGCTCAGAACTGTACTTCCCCAGCTCTGTATTGATCCAACGACTTTTCGAAAAGTAGTCGAATCACAAGCCACAACCAGAAAAAGGAAAACGCCCTGAAAACTGTTGATAAGCGAGAGAATTTGCAGAACAGCAAAAAACCAGGATGAGAGTCCTATTAGAGCCTGCAGAAACCATGTGGCACCGAGGACAAAGAATAACTTTAAACAGATCCGCAATTTATCTTTCAACAGTTTGCTTTTTGTCGCTTCATTTGAATTGTCCTGGTGAGCACGTGTCTTGCTTGACGTCACAAGTCGAGTAATACGAATGCAGGCGATTATCAAGAGAAGAAGATTGCAGCTGATAAACAGCAGACTCGGCACAAGGAACCAGACAGTTCGTCCACTAGTTTGCAATTCGGTCGGTTCCACTTTGTGCAACCAAATTGTTTCGTTGTTTGCCCCTGTTTTGTTTAGATTATTCTAGACGAAACAGAAAGTAAATAATTAATAATGTCAACAACATGTCTTCTTATGTCACCCATCGTGTCAACAAATAGGTTTTTCGGTTTCTCAGTCTTAATCTTAATTAATTTTACATCATCATACCTCAATTTGTTCGATAATTACTCATCCGCCTCTAAGTAGACTTTAACACACAGGAATTGGATATTTCTTCAAGTGAAACGAAAGAATGGGGTTGCGTCTGTCATATTTAAGCTATAATTATATTTATATACATATATCTGCTTTATTATGTGAATTGCCTTCGAATATTACTCATCATATATCTAATTAGAATGGAAAAATACATTTATAACACAGTGGATAATGACCATTTATTTCGAGAATACTAAACTTTACTTTGAAATCTATCATTTTTATACATCCCGGGTTTACATTTGATTATGTGGATGGCAACAAATCTGACTCGGTTTTACTTCTATTTCTTGTTTAGGCTGATTAGTAAATGTG
Source organism: Eudiplozoon nipponicum (assembly GCA_029291075.1). Taxonomy (NCBI): domain Eukaryota; kingdom Metazoa; phylum Platyhelminthes; class Monogenea; order Mazocraeidea; family Diplozoidae; genus Eudiplozoon; species Eudiplozoon nipponicum. The sequence goes on along the minus strand of JAQBSW010002442.1, from coordinate 55,735 downwards.
TATGCGTTTGTGTCTGTGTGTGTGCCTGTTTGCATGTTAAGGTGTTTCTAGCTTTATTGAAAAGTGATATCTGAGATGTGATCATTTTCGTATTGATGGCTTGAAAGTTAACCAACTGCTCGCATTGTTGGCTGTTACGTGTACGAATGTTTCTCTCCCGAATGTAGACTTTTGTTTCCCCTTGTTCCGCAATTTTGTTTTGCCCACTTGGTAACAGCGCAGGTGCGGATTGCAGAGTTGAATGCTCATATCGTTTCGAAATTTCTGTCTCCGTATGTGCTGCTGATTTTTCCTCTTCAGGTTTTTGCCAATCCGATTGACTGTATGTTAAATCCGGTCGATAGGGTGTTTGGTCTTGCATGGATGCTAGTAAATTGTTGTTGGGTTTTGTGATTTATAAAAATATATATGATTTTGTGAAGGCGTATGTACTTCATGCTTATGTGCACGTTGAGGATTAGTTAGTACGAGCCTTACATTGGTCCCAGCCGTTTGTGAGTCTAAAATACGAACAAATAAAAATATATCTATCTCGAACTAGGTCACCACTTCTTTTTAAATCTGGTTTTGTGATTAGTGCACTGAGATTTAATATATTTCTGAAGAAGGTGCTGAAAATGGAGCACAAAAAAAACTTTAAGCAACCTTCCGCAATATTGGAAAGACCAAGGTCTCCAATGGTTAGTACTAACTGTTTGAAAGCCTTCTGAGTGACAGATCAATCAATGCTAAACCACCACGGAGGTGGCCAAGGCTGATTACAGCGAAACTACTGATACAAATTGTGGAACAACGTAAAAAGACTTAGATATTTTAAATTTGATGATCGCACTGGGCAACGAATAACAGCATTTTACAAATGATAATTAGTTGTTTCGTAATATAAGTGTAAATCATTCTATCACTGCTAGCATACCTTACAATTGTCATAATAACACGGGTTGTGCAAAATTTATCAAAAAAGGAGAAAAATTATTATTTTAAGTTGCTGTATTTGTGCTCATTCTTTTTGCCGAAGTCTTAATGCTCGTTTGCGCTTCTACTGCAAACATAGACTAGGTTACAACATGATTTTCGTCACATTCTGCTTATCAGGTGGTTATGTGCATTTGACCTTCAAGATGATTTCAAATTTGTTTGATGGACTTTGGTCAAGTTCACATTTTCATATATATATATATATATATATATATATATATATATATATATATATGACTTTTTCTATGTAATGGTTATTGGTAAACCAATGTACACATTGCAAAATATTTTGAAACTGATACCAAACCATTAAGTTAACTAATGAAAATTCACGGACTTTGTTCAAGAAAATGCCTTATAAAAGGCAAAACTGTCCATGATTACACGTTATATGCATGGGAAGTTCATCTGCTTGAGATGGTAAACCTAATGGCATTTAGGTCTTAAAAATGTGCTTAGGTCAGTAATGCCAGCATTCAACGACATTTAAATAAAACTAGAGATAATTATTTGGCATCACGTATCTAACAACATGTAGATTCACTCAGGATCGAGAGTTTATGGCCAGGCCAGCCTAGACAAAAATGACAATCCCACTGCTGTATGCGCGTCAGGATTATCATCAGTGGGATCCACTAAATCACTGCAAGCTTAATTTGCAAATTGTACCTCAATATGAAGGAAATTATCTGTGACATCGCAAAACCCTAATTTTCGTTATAACAATATAATTGCCAACTTAAAGAGAGCGCCGAAATTGGTCATTCATATTGGAAAACAGATGGCACGCAATATATAGTTCTTAAAAGGTTGTAAATAGAAAAGTAATAGACAAAAAACGATGAAATGTGCTTGGTTGCAAGGAAGAATCGCGATCTGTTGAAGCATCTTCTTTTATGTCAAAGTGTATCACTCCGACATTGATCGATAAAACGTGCAACAGTGTCAATTTAATAAACAAATTTATGAGCATTTCGTTTCGAGGTTTGAGCATATTTGCGCATATATAGTTATATATATATATATATATATATATATATATATATATATATATATATATATATATATATATGTGTGTGTATTTTCCGTATGATCGAAGCATCAAGAAGTATACGCAAATCGATCATTAGATCGGGTTCGTCTTTGTTCGTGGCTAGTCAAGTTCTGCTCAGAATTCGGCGCCGATTGGCTTCAAACCGGGGCACGGGTTTTCCGAGGTTTGGATTATGTTCATAGAGCTAATTGATTCACAAATAGGTTCAGACTGAAGGATTGACCAACCATATTGATAAGTTTTTGTATGAATTCAAATTGAGTTTGGTATGCGGAGCGAGTGATACAGTGAACAGTGCTCCAGATTTCGAAGCAATTTTACTCTGTTTCTAGCTCCGACCGCCGTAAATAGATAATGGTATTTGCTAATTCCCAATAATGGCGAAACAGGTCTAATCGATGAATCACCTTTGATAGCTAATTCAATGTTTAGTTTATACGGTTTATATATGGTCAAAGTCCTGCTATTTTACTTTAGTTATATATATATATATATATATATATATATATATATATATATATATATATATATATATATAGCCGCCTTTACCGTTCATTTTTTTATTTTTATCTTCACCTCGCTAACTATCTTGTTTGTTTTATAAAATATGCCAAATATTTTAGCACTTTTACACAAAAAAATTTGCAGACATGATTTAGTAATGGAATTTGACGAGCAATAAAGTCATAACAAGCTGAATTATTGCTAGCCCGTTGTTTCCATCGTGAAGAAATTTAATCTGTCTATGTTAATTTCTTCAATTGTAAAATAATTTCTTTTAAGGAATGCTGCTTTAGGAATGTTGTTTGGGGAAGAAAATAAATACAGTTCGTTAATCTTAAGTAAACTGTCTTCAATTTATTAAATTGATTTTTCCAGTTTGATTTTTTTAACTACTATCACTACCTATGCTCAACATCCTTACCTGGAATGGGCGTCCTAGTGTTCTTTCACAGTCCACATATAACCATGAGCGATGTGAATTACATACTGCATTTGCCTGGCTGTCTTTATTGTTAGTATATATAGTCCAATGTTATTTTTAACATACCACGCGTTGCGAAGAAAATATTTATTTGTGAGCTAATTACGGAAAGTATATTATGGACTTTTTTATTCTACCATAGTAATATCAAAAGCATCTTATCAAATTATTGAAAAAGACAACAAGTAATTTTTGTTTTACATTTTGGTGTTACGAAGTCGGTTGCCTTGTATTTTGGGTCTTCCTTTTGACAAAAGTGGCATTGGAAAACGTAGAATAACAACACTTCTTGAATGGTTGCGCAATGCGAGCGTCGTTTCGTGATTCCACACGATTTGCTTTCGTGGTTAGTCGGTTTTCACTATCAGTTTCGCAAAGATTCGATTAAGCATCGAGTTCTTCCTCAGGGTGGCTGGGTTCTGATACGTCTCTTTCCCCAGAAAGCCTCAACATTGTTCATACTAACCACTAGAAATGAAATACGATTAGAAGATTAGATTGTATCTCATTTTCAGTGGTTAGTATGAACGATGTTGAAGCCCTCGGAGGAAAGAGATGTATCAGATCCCAGCCACCATGGGGAAGAACGGGATGCGTACTTGTAAATTGAGATCAATTGGATCTTTGCGAAACTGATAGTGCAAATCGACTAACCACGAATACAAATCGTGGAGAATCAATAGCCATACTGTTTATTCAGACATTAGGTAATCAGTATTAGTTTTAGAAATATTTTTCTCCTGCTATTGCAAAATATGTTTACTACGTGATGTGTTTAACTAGGTTTGGCGACTAAATGTGACAAAGGTGTTAACTGAAAAACAACTAATGTCCATTAAACAATAATTGATGGCGTGGGTGGTGGTAAAAATTCATTAAATCAAGTTTGCGAGCTTCAAGTAAACACCAATCACATTTTATTTAACCAGTCATAGAACAAGATAACAAAACCACAGGCGGTCGCATGCAATGACGCGTTTCGATTTTCCATGATCACCATCAGAGTACGACGGCAAACTGACTATCGATGATCAAACTGCATCGCATTCTAGTCAAGTACAATGTATGCGAGACTACTATAAGTGAGAGCCGCATATCCAATTTTGCTTTCTATATGTACGCAATGCGGTTTTATCCTCGCTTGTCAGTTTGCCGTCGTACTCTGATGATGATCATGAAAGGTCAAACGCGTCAGTGCGTGCGCGTGGCGGCAGTATTTTTGTGTTGTTTGACGACTGTCTAAATACAATAGGATTGGTGTTTATTTCAAGTTCGCAAACTTGATTTAATGAACTAATGTCCATCAAGCCTTTTGCCTAATATTTCTGCGCAATAATAACTAGATTAACAATATAGAATAAATCATTTTAAACTGAACTATTTGTTTAACAATCGTTTTCAATAATGGCACTACCCTGTTTACTTTTAAAAATTGGCTAGAGCAGGCTTTAGCCTGAATATTAAACTCCGTTAAATCAAACACGTTGCGCAAAATAAAAGCATTGCCAAAATTTCACACCGTCAAGAAGCCATAAACAGAGCTATTGTGCGACGGACGAGTCTGTAGCATAATCCTACAAACTAAATAATATGCATCCTGCCATATGAGGAGATATTTCATTTTGAATTGTTTTATAGAATACTGGACAGTCTACGCATCATCTGCAGATCGAATTCGCGATTATTTAATTAAGGATCAGGTGTCTTCGATTTTTTAATCTGTGTTGTTTGACATGCCTCATGTGGAAAACAGAAATGCTTCACACTTACGTCGAATTATCGAGCGTATGTTTCAGATTCATAAAATACATACCTTACGCCATGGGAGAGTGGGCAACACGTGCAAATTGCTGTTCTTCTTCCGGTAGACCTCCGCTTTTATGCCATTTCAACCAAAGATTTCAAATAACCAAACTATCCCACACAGAAAAAATACTATATGGAAAATTTGAAGGAAATTATAATATGGCGGCAGAATTTCAATTTTTAACTTGTGTCTAAATAATTTAAATTATCAACAATTCGCGGCATACTTAATTTACAAAATAGCTTTAGTAACACCAAATCATACTTTGGAGGATATGGTTTATGGCCGAACCAATTATGACTAGTACATCAGAGTATGCATAACGACTGAAATTGGTATTGTTGACAAATTAAAATTGTTTAAACATGCCCTGTTTAGCTTATACAAATATATAAACAAAAATCAAACATGAAAACTTTTAAATTATATATATATGTATATATATTGAATAATTGAGAGTAATTTATTGTAGATTCTGTCTGGCTAGTCTAATTCTAGGACACTTAAAAAGACCAATTAATGCTGCTGAGTTATATCCATTACGGCATTTTATTTTGATTAAGTGATTGCAAACAAGTCACACGTTGATTTGCCGCAGTTGTAAAACCGTATAACTAAGTGATTATTCAATCACAGATTGCGCGATTGTTGATAGCAGTTATTTAAATCAGGTTTGCAACATTGTTATAAGCACCAATCTATTAAAAGTTGTCAGCATAAAATAAGTACTGAACAAGGCATCAAATGCAATTCATCCAATAGACCGTTTTCGTCCTCATTGAGAACTCGCCTAGTATTGCCAAGAATTTTTCGGCGGATATTGCTCGAATCTCAGCACTTTTTCGTCGGAGTCGTGACTCTATCCACTGCTTCACATTGTCGCGCTACAGTTTCGAGTATATAAAAACTTTTAGTTTTGGTTAGCCGTTCCCTCAAGATGAAACTAATGTGACATGTCCCTTCGTATGCCCAATAAAGATTCTACCGCAGTACGTGTAAATAACGAAACAACAAAATCAAGTTATTTCTTATTCAAAATTACCCGATCTGAGTTGGAACAAACGCAGGCTGAATTCACATTTTTTTGTTTCGTGCATATATTTCAGTATCGCTTTGTAGTTTCAATTTACAGTTAACCCATCATCACAAGTTAAGAAACCACATACTAATAGAGCAAATGCTGTAATATATTTAAATCTACGATTTGCACGCGTAAAAATAATTATTTAATTGTTAAAGTTTGAGATGCTACATTACCAGAGTTGGTTTGAAGCAAGATGCAAATAATTATAGGAAAATAAGAAGCTTAATAAATATGTGAAATAGAATAAGTTATGGTTTGTCATGAATATTATAAAATTTATGAAACGGAAGAATAATCAATTTAAGGAAAGAAGGTAACAGTTCTTTGATAAGTGTTAAACGGAAATTGAAAGCTTCAAAAATAATAGCACTCGTAGGTCGGTAATATCTTGAATCATTTACTTTTCCAGATGCATCGATTATTGGCTTTGATTGGTGGGTTCTCATTTGTCCCTTCATTTTGAAGCCCGCCATCAGCTGCATGTCTGCAAATGACGTTAGAAGAAGATTTTCCACTCGTGAAAGAATGGAAAATCTTGTTCTTACATCATTTTCAGACAAGCAGCTGATGGAGGGCTTCAAAATGAAGGGACAAATGAGAACCCATCAATCAAGGCCAATAATCGGTGCACCTGGAAATGTACAGGATTCAAGATTTTACCGACCTACGAGTGCTATCAATTGTCCCGCAAAAGAAAATGTCGGCATAATTAACGACAAGAAGGAAAGCACTGAACAATATAACTCTGATCTCAAAACTAATAATTGATAAACTAGTAATTAGTTAATAAGCCCCCTAATAGGCCAGCCTTAATCCGATATATTTCGTTTTTGCAAGAGCTAGTTTCAGATTCTGATTCGGGCAATCATCCTTTCATACCGTTAGCTAATAATATATGCTAAATCAAACCTAACGATATTTCCATGACTGTTTTATTTTTATATAAGTTCAATTTTTGTTGATGAGACAATGCAACCAATCAAGTTACGAAGAGCATATATCTACATGTTAGTATGGACATTTTGCTAAATCTGATCATACAAACTATTCACTGAGATGATTGCGAACGCATAGCTATTTGTAATCAAAACTTGAGAACAAGATTTATAAGAGAATCTATTGAAATTAAATCTCGAGATGATACAATAAATAAAAAAGCTGTGAAAATATCGTTAGGTTCGATTTCGTACACAGCATTAACAAATTTTAAGAAAAGACGATTGCACGAATTAGTATCTGAAGCCAATTACAGTAAAGGATTAAGAAAAACGGATTCACAGGAGTTCAGTACTAGATTTAATATTTAATCATTGGTTATTCAATTATTGAGAATACTCTCCTTCCAAATTTTATCCTTTAACTTGTATTTTATTTTTTAAAGCTCTTGGTTCGATGAATACTTATTGAAGGACTTTTATCTTCTTGCACCATATGGTTCATTCTTGGTTAAATAATTTTCAAAATTTTCTTGTCTAACCATTATTTATTTTATTTCACATTTTAATTAAGCTTTTTATTTTTCTGTTTATGATTTTTTTTGTGTTTTGCCCCAACCCTATCTATTAAGATGACTTTGGTAATGCAGCAGGTCAAGCATTTCAAGATTAAAATATTTTATGTGACATGTACACGTAGATTAGTTATGTTTAACTGAATACTTTTTTAGTTATAGATGCACGCACACGTGTACCTGCGTTACATGCACTTATTTAACGATTTGTCACAAACTATTTTTTTTAACAATCCAATCCTAACTAAAACTAAAGTCGTTTGAGTGCAACTTCACTCGTGCATGGTTCGTCTGTTTTCTAATTTTATCACTTATCTTAGCATGAGTTTCTGAAGGATGTATCGGAATTTTTGGCTCCGTACCTTATAATTTGTTGGCGACTTCAATTACATAAATTGAAATGATGAGTTTAAAAAAAGCAAGCTAACACATGTAAATGACAAATTCTTATTCAGCCAATCTATTTTTATTTAGTTGGATGAACAAAGCAATATTGAACATACGAAAACACATGCGTAACATGTAACTATTTAGTGAAAGGTCAGTCCTAAGTCTAATTGATATGGCTAAAGGAAATATCGCATTTGCCTCATTGAAGTTGTTTCCGCAATAGCCCACTGCGAAACAATTGATTGTACTCGTAGTTAAGTAAAATTTTGATTCCTTTATATATCCATCCGTACAGCTTGTCTTTTGCATTGATTGATGGGATCTGATTGTTCTCATCACTCTGAAGCCGTCCATAAATGTACTTTCGGAAAACGCTATTAAACCAAGTTTTGTTGAATTTTTCACCATGTTTCGCATCATTCTTCCAAGTTCCATCATCAGGATTGACACCATACACATAGAAAAACCAACTTGTGGCAAATATGGTATCCTAATTCAAGACAGATCTATTTATATTTATTTTACTAACTAAAGTATTTTTGTCTGCCAATATTTATTAACATAACTTCACATGTATACAAGAACATACCCCTCTCCCCCCAACCACACAAAAACCTATACACATATACATATGTACACTAATCTGAATTGACATTAACAGAATATATAGAAGCAAACAGTATTGATTGACATACACGCTCGTGATGTCACAATTTTCTTATTACCTTGCCAGACGCATAGAAGGATCCACCAAACTTTTTTCATTACATTACAGTAGTAATCAGTTCCTGATTTATCTAAACTCATTCTGTGTGCAATAGGTTTTAGAGAGTTTTCTTATAACTTGTGATTTTTTGTGAACTAAAGATAGCAGCCATCAAAGGACGCCGCAATATATTCAAGAAAAAACAACTTAAATTTAGCTCGTGTTTGTCACAACACAGACCTGATAATTTTGATAAATCCAGGTTTGCATTGTTTTCATATTTCTTGTACACTTAATGAAAGGAAAACCCAGAATAAATATTAGCGAAATATTGAAAGGTGTAGTTGTGTGTTGTCGAAATTATCTTGCTTTTAGATACAAAAAATGAACACATGATTATTAAATTTGTTTTTTTTCTTAACTATAAATTATTATCTTTATAGTTATAATGTTCATTGCCTATCTTTTTTAGTAAGAAGATAACAAATATTTAGTTAGTGTGCATATAATTTGGAAAATAATTTAAATAATAATCATTTACTCATTATAATCAATTTGGGAGGGCTTCAGTGTGAGGGGACCGATAAGAACTCATACATCAGTTCAAAAGACAAGCAGTGCACCTGTAAATGTGAAAGAAGAATGAAGATTTTCTCGATCTATGAATGCTATTAATTGTCCCGCAATAGACTACGGCGGAAACAACGTGAGTAAATTATCATTCTGGTGGAAATGTTGTATGTTTAGATCGGGTTGTTGTTGGTTGATATAAAAGACTTCGTGTACACATATTACGTTTCAGTCTTGGTTTTGTATAGAATTGAGAAAATTGCTAAATTGGCCTGTTACCTCGATTCTAATGTAAGCTGGGAACTAGCTGATATTCCTGACGTGTCAGGCCATTTCTAATCAATTTCTTGCACAAACATGTACACAGACACACACGCATACCCAATCAAAATTCAACCCCCAATAAAATAGTAATAATAAGACTATTGACGACTTAGTAAATACAATGGGATTGGTGTTTACTTGAAGCTCGAAAACTTAAATCAATGAATTTTTACCACCGCCAGCACCATAATTGATTGTTTATTAGTAAAAATAAAAATCAGACCTGGTGATATCCACTTAATCAAACGGAAACCAAGAATGTATACTGATAAAAAATGTTAACGTTTAGTTGAATATTGACGAAATTATTATCTAAAATAAACAAAAATTTCGTAATTTCAATGTGTTTTCACTTCCATATAATTTGTTTGTGTGTATTTGTGTGTGTTTCGTGTGCTTTTTTGTAACTTCATACGATCCAGATTTCGGAACAGAAATGCAAATTTATTTCTTTATAAAACACCTTTTAATTTTTTGTGTAGTCTATAAAACTTTATTTTGCTTTCTTCTTTCAAAAATTTGCACAATTTATATTGGTAAGTCAATTCTAATAAGACCTTTTCTTAAATATGAAGTTTGCATAAAAATTAAATTTTTTAAATATATATATATATTCGTCTACTATAAAATTTCATCTGGGCTTTGGTAATTTTAAACAGTCGCATGCCCTTTCCAGCGCCTGTCTATCTACCTTCCTAAGTCGACCCACGCATGCACACAAAAACTCCACATGAATACACCATCAAATTTGTAGTTGAATGCTTCATAGTCACCTTTATTTAATATTTCTTACATATTTCAATACACAGCCACGATTATCAATATTTTAAATGAAAATTCGTACATTCAATTTATGGTTGGTTAACATGCTCAAATAGTTAAATAAAAAACTAACTTAAATTTTATAAAATAAAAGAGAAATTATAACGTAATTTCGAAGAGAATATGTGTTGTGCCTTGTTTGACACTGCGGACTTCATTTATAAATATGAAATCCTAAGTTATATTTAGTTCGGCCAATTTTGCGCAAGGTTAATTTAAATTTAGTAATATAATGCAAAACAAAATTAGATATTAATCGAGATTTATATGCGCATTTCTTTTGAAATTCACTTTAAATTCACTTTTATTAATTCGCATTGAATTGAAATTAGTGCAGCAGTTTTCATTCAGTACTTTTTAAAATGCAAAGCTTTGCTTTATGTTGTCTAAACGATATCTTAAAAATTCGATTTTTTTAACATTCCCGTTTTTCGATCAATTTTAATATTCACGGTTGATTAAATAATGAATAATCCTGAAAAGTTTAAATTGATATCATTAAACTGTCGATGATTCTCGGATGGTATGTCGGACGAAATAAGGTCACTCAGTTTTTATACTTCTATCTAGTTATTGTTTTGTGGTTACTTAATCCAGCAATAATTTATTAATCATTTAGAGATTATTTTTATTTAAACGAAGTTCATTGAAGGAATCTGGTGGTAAAACTGGAAGATCGAAATGAAGTAGCACAAATAAATGGTATAATATTTGCTCTGCGTCAAGACTAGTAATCAAATATGATAATTTATCTTTTATTCCAACAAAGCTTTTTTTTAACAGCATACTATTTCCATCTTCGCGCATGGAGATAATAAACAATTAAAGTATAGTCAAAATAACATTGATTTCGCGGGTGGTTATAACAATTACCTAAATCAAGTTTTCGAGCCTTGAAATAAACAAAATCCCATTTTATTTACATGTGCCAATACAAATTATGCATCGTATTACATTGAAAGGCAGTTCAACCCAGTATGTATTAGGTTTGCGAACCTAGTAACAAGTGAGCCAGATTGTGACCAGAAGGATAAAACCAAAGGTAGCATGAACCTTTTGGTTTATCCTTCTGGTCACAACTGAACTAATTTGTTACTAGGTGCGCAACGCCTAATACATACTTGCATATATAATATCTATTCGAATCGAACAGTATTTAACTCTAATATATTGAATTGAATGATGTCATGCTTACCGCGAAATGTGATAACTGATATCGATGAAGGCCAGAGTGTATGGTTTAACTGGAGTAACAGGTGTTCGGAAATTGTTGTAATTCTCAATTTGGGTGAACTTTGGCATAAATTTATATCCATCATGTTGGTATCATGTACCGACTCGGAAACCATAGTGTTAGTATCCGGTACTCATCGATTTCAAAAAAGGTATCAGTTACTAACACAATGCCATAGTGTTAGTATCCTTTACAGACTCGGTATATATATTATATAGTGTGAGTTAGCATTGAAGTCGTATTGTCGTTGACTTCAGATTATGTTAGCTTCACTATTACAGGTTTACACATTCGTCTAGGAGATTGTACCGTCCTATTATTCCACATTCTTCTACCAAATATATAGTGGTTAAAGGGCGTAATACCGGCTCCTAATGATGAGTCGCCAGTAAGCACGAAACGAATGTGCATAAGATTATACTTTCCGTTCATGCTACCTCTGGTTTATCCTTCTGGTCACAACTGAACTAATTTGTTACTAGGTTCGCAAAACCTAATACATACTTGCAGTTCAACCAGTAGTTCGATTTCGATCTTAATGGGAACTCTTCGAGTACTGTCCAGAATTTGCTGCAAAAAGGGCTCGAGTCTAAGCACGTCTACTACGGAGTCTGTGACTCTACCAACTGAGCTACCCTGCCGCATGTTATAAACACTTTTTTAGATTTATACTAACTAATGTTATAAGTTAACCTTTCCTTCAGGTGGAACCTAAATGTCATCAATTCAAATCTACACTTCAAGCAAGTGACACCCATTCTGTCATTATAGAACAGACACAACGTTACCACAGGAATTTTTATTTAATTGAACATTTATATATAAAAATAATCACTGATTGCGCAGGAAGTGATAAAAATGATTTCATTCAAGGTTGCAAGATTTATATAAGCATGAATCCCTTTTGTCAGTTTAAACTAAGTATACTATAATGTAAAGAATAGCAAATCTTTCAATTGACCGTTTTGTCTTTATATGGAACACTTTAAGTACTGTCCGGAATTCATAGTGAACAGGGCTCGAACAGATGCATGTCTGTTTCAGAGCCTGGATGAATCGGTTTTATACTTTAAACAATGCTTAGTATATTCTGATATATATATATATATATATATATATATATATATATATATATATATATATTATGAGGTTGGTGCTTATATCAAGCTCGCAAACTTGATTCAAATAAATTCTATCACATTAAATGAACATATCTTTTTCGAAATTTGATTAATCGAAATTACCTGATCTGCATTTTGACTAACGAAGTTATTATTCCAGTAGTTTTCTTTCTTGAGCAAAATATTTCAGCTACCTTTTGGCTTGCTTCATTAATTTGTTTTGTTAAACTGGTGAGGATAGACCAACTGAAGGAGGCTGCCGATAAATACAGCCGAAATATATTGTTAAAGAAAAAACTACTAGAATAATAATTGCGTTAGTACAAACGAAGATCAGGTAAGTGCTATAACCGCCTGCGCTATCACTGATCTCTTAATTATGCAAATGTGCAATATGTTAACTCCTCCCAAGGTAGCGTCGTCTCTGTTACATAATAGAATTTTTCGTAGATTGTTCGAAATTTAGATCTAAGTAGATGCCATATAGGCTTCATCTAAATGAAAGGCTAACCAAAAAACAGTAGTAAGTATATAAATGAAAGGTGCGTGTGAATACGGCAGGGTGGCTAACTAGCTAGCGTTACAGACACCGAAGCGCACGCGCTAAGGTTCGAGCTCTGCCTGCGGGAAATTCTCGGGCTGTACTTGACGATTTCCATTAGGATCGAAACCGAACTTCTCTATGAATTGTCTTTTTCAAATTACACGATGCATTGTTTATACCGAAAGAAAATATAACGAGATTGGTGTCTATATCAAGCTCACAAACTTTATTTAAATAAAAATATACAGGCTGGTTGATTGAACCAAGATTTATCCTTTTTATTCTTGTGCTATTTATTTTGTAGCTCCCATATGATCTTAACTGACTGGCTTGAATCAAACTATTAAATTAATAGATGTATGTATCATATTATATTAAACTGATAAAAAATATTTAAAAGTAGCTAATTGGCACTCTGCATCAAGGCATATCATGAGCTCATAACTTCTAGTAACTTGGCAAAGGGTAACGAGATTTTGACCACGTATTAAATGTACATAAAGCAGCCCTGTAAAAATTTAAAAGTATCCAGACTGCTCAGACAGAGTGTGGCAGTTCAAAAATTCAAATATGTTAATTTACGTCATAATGTTTATGCTTGCCTTGTGGACTTTTCTTGCATTTTACACGGTAAGTAGATGTTGATGCACTTAGGTAGTTTTAAATGAGGTTATGTTTTACCATACATGACATATGATTAAATTTACAAGATCAATATTATTCAAGTGTCTGCAATTTGGTAAATAAAATATTAATTATAACAATGCATTATTCAGATCACATTTTGAACATTTCATTATTGTTTTCCCTTAAAGTAGGTGCATGCATGCTAGCAGATACTTATTAAATGTATTTTAAATAGAGTCTGAGAAGACAATACCTAATGAGCCATTTATGGTTTGGAAAATGAAACAGTTGCGTTTTATTCTTATATTTAATAAAGTTACATTATCCGATGGGTCACATGAATTTTGCTTTCTATTTTCCTTTATTATTGGTGAATTTGCAACCTGTTTTTTTAGACATTTACATGTTTAACAGCAATAAATTCCTGTCGGTTTAAAGAAACGTCTCACCCTCTTTTTGTCTGCAAAATTTGTACAGTTTGGCCTTATGGGATATAAGATTCTGCAATGCTGCGTTTTGCGTACGCGCGTTGTAGCTATGCACAAACAGTTTCACAAAGACCCGATTGATCCCAATTTCCCTGCCCGTATCTGTTTTGACTTCAGTCAGGCTGGGCGTGTATTCGTCCCTTTCTTCCGAAGGCTTCAACATCGTTCATACTAACCATTGGAAATTCGATTCTATAAAATCTTTGTTCAACGGCAACGTTTCGGTGCGCTTTATCCAGCACCATCATCAGGCCACTATACACAGCACAATACTCACAAAATCCAATTTTAGCAAATGTGGTGGCAAATGTAGAAGGTTACCACATTTGATAAAATCTGCTTTTGTTTGTATTGTGCTGTGTATAGTGGCCTGATGATGGTATTGGATAAAACACACCGAAACGTTGCCGTTAAACAAATATTTGATAGAACCGAATTTCCAATGGTTAGTGTGAACGATGTTGAATCCTTCCGAAGAAAGGGACGAATACACGCCCAGCCAGATCGAAGTCAAAACAGATACGGGCAGGGAAATTGGGATCAATCGGATCTTTGTGAAACTGTTGTTGCAAAGCTACAAACCGCGTACGCAAAACGCGGCATTGCAGAATATGAAGCTGGCACCTCGCAAAAATTCAAAATATATATTGCCGGATACAAGATTATCTAATTAAGGTTTAAATAACCCTACTTAAAATGACTATAAAAATCTTAATCACCGCGTAGTCTGCAATATTTATTGGAATTCTATGCATTGGACATGGTGTATCAAGTTTCAAGTTAGCTCATATACATTTAGATATATATGCGAATTTAAGCATGAATTAAGAAACAGTTGTTGACTTTACCTGATGGCGATAGGAAGCTTTCCTCAATTCAATGAGATTTGCACCTGGAAAAGGAGGCCACCCAGACGCAATGGGGCAATAGTATGGGCTTAACTTTTCTGGCCATCCGATATTGTCCCGCCGATATCGATTTATTTTGTCTTCTTCCACTGTCGAACTGCCGGATTCCATATAATTTCCATCGTTTAGTTTGTAGTCAGTTTGCGTCCTATTAAGATTTTCGTCAAATCCTGATGGCAACACTGACTGAGTTTTATGTTTATCTTTGAATCCTTCTGAATTGGAGGCTTCAATTTCATTATAGGTAAGCGCAAAAGAAGCAATAATCAAAGGAACTACAACACAGAAGCCTATGTAGACCGACGTCTTCAACTTGGCATCGCTCAATAGGTTGCTAGTGGTATTCAATGATCTCACCTGTATTTAAAGCACAAATAAAACATATATGCTGATATTGAATATATCCGTTTTAAACTAAACAATCATTGATTGCGCGGGTGATGGTAACAATTTTTAAAATAAAGTTTGCGAGCTTCAATTAAACACCAATCCTATTTCTTTAACCAGTCGTCGAACAACATAGCAAAACTACTGTTTATAGTTTTATTTAGCTTGAATTAACAGAATAAGACCAGAGGATTATTAATCATTTCTTTCTACACTAACAGTAAACATTGCAGCACACTGTGACTGTAACAAAAATATTATATTTACAACAAATTAAAGCAAGTTTCATCAGTTTGAAACATGTATTTATATATAATTCATGCTACACGTGTGGCCTGGATTAATGGAAATAATTAGTTAACAAACTAGGAAAACTTCCAGTACCTGTGCAGGCCTGCAAATTCTTATTCACTGTTCGTTTTCCAATTAAAACTCGATCACTGGCTATGTTTATCTTAGCACATTGTATTAGTGACAATAATCAAAGCCAAAATGTGGGCGTTAACCTGACGAAAGAAATTATTCGCCTTAAAATTTTATACGGAGTTATAAATACAGTTAACTTTTATTTAACATTTTCTACACAGTCACCGAATAAATTAAGAATTGGTCATAAACAACAATAATGGATAATTAAGCAGAACATATATAACTCATGTTATTGTGTGTTATGTCTAAAGACCAGAATGAAGTTTGTTTTTGCAAAACAGGATTAATTGAAATTACTTGACCTGCGTTTTGACTAACGCAGCTTCCATTGTTTCAGTAGTTTTCTTTTCCTTTTTCCGATATATTTCAGCTAAACTTATCGATAGCCTTCATCACTCCGATTAACTTCACAAGTTTAACAAGTGAAACCAATGAAGGAAGCGCGTTTTTTCCTCTAGCTATAATATTTATACTTCAGACTGACCTTTCATTAGATATTCGCGTGTTAAATGTGTGTGTGCATTGTCGTAATTGAGACTAGTGTGGCTGAATAAGAATTTATCATGTGCATGCGTTAACTATTCGTTTTATACACTCAATGTAAAATTACGTAACTGAGATTATCCTCACACTTTCTGGTGTGGGGAGAATAGTAATTCAGAATCACTCGTCATAAAAACATGCCATGAGTGATAAAACTAGAAGTCCAAAAGAACAGTGAACATGTTAAATTTTAATTCAAACCACTTAAGTTGCACTCAAGATGGACTAGTTAATAACAATTATTGTCATGCCATTAAATAGGCGCACGCCACGCATGTGCGTGTATGTGCATACATAACTGAAAAACTTTCAACTAAATATAATTGATACACATGTTCGTACATCAAAATGAAACTGCAGTCAATAGACATTAGTTTACCCTTTACTGGCGCCAGACAAATTATTACTTATAAATATTGTATTATCTCTGTAGGCATCTACAAATTCGTTTGAAAAATCAACAAATCTACTAATTATAGTTCGATTATTTATACTTAGAAACGCAGTAGCCACTTTTTGGTTGCGGTAGCATTATAGACAGATGTTTTTATAAGTAATACTAAATTTAATTATTTTATTGAGTTCCTTGTTATGAAAGGATGCTCCTTGACACATTTGACGCAAGGCGTTGTGTTTTAAATTTTAAAAGAAAATTAATGCCGTTTACAAATCAAGAAACAAGATTTTAATATTAAAAGTAGCTTTGAGGAATAATGGCAATGCTTCAGAAAAAATCTGTTTTGAGTGTTTAAAGCATTTCACATGTATGGAATTGATGGAGCAACAGGTGTTCATAAGAAGCTGTAATTTTTAATTTTTTGAAATTTTGCAAATATTGAAATCCATTGTGTTGGTATCATGTATATATTCGGCAATCATCTTGTTAATATCACTTATTGACACAATAGTCGTAGTATTGGTACCCTTTACAGGCTTGGTATATATATAATGTATATAGTGAGTTGGCTTAGAGGTAGCATTGTCGCAGTCTTTATATGAAGTTAGTTTTACTACTGCATGTTCACACATTCGTATAGGAGACTGTAACGTCTAATTTTCACACATTCATCGCCTAAATATATAGTGAGTATAGTTCGTAATAACGGCTCCTGCTGATGAGTCTCCAGTAAACACATGAAATTACATCTGTTCATATTTTAAATAATTTGTTAATAGGTGCGCAAAACCTAAAACATAAATTTTACAGATTATGTCACACGTACAAATGGTACAAGATTAAAAATAGATGATCGCAACGCGTCAATACATATGACAGAAGTTAGGTTTGCTAGTTTTGGTGACGTGCTATATACAGTAGGATTAATGTTTTTAAAGCTCGAAAATATAATTATAAAAAGTACTTTATTAATAATACGAAAATGGAACGGCCCATCTAAATTTATTGACCTTAAAAATAATTATTCAAAAAAATTCTTTGAATATCACCAAATTGTGGATCGTATATAATTATGCATATATATATATATATATATATATATATATATATAATGTGTGTGTCAGTGTGTGTGTGTGTTCTTTTGGAATGCGAGCCTTAATAAAATTCGTAGTACCCTCTCCAAGTGAAAAAATAAAAAAAAATTTTGTCAAATTTTCTTCTCATGTATCTACAAATGAACATCTCTTTATATGTAAATTGAAGGGCAAAACAAGAAAGAAAAATGTAAACATATAGATAGTTCATGCTTAATGCTTCATTATATTTATTCTGCTTGCATAAATCAGGCTGGTATTTGTTTATTAATAAAGCTTGTATGTGGCTAACTCCATTCTGTTATTTCATTTAGTAATTATTTTAGATGCTACATCTGGAGAACATACGTATGAGGTTTCAACAATACGTTGCGCAATTGCAGACGTGTATTCACCATCTGATTTTAAACAGGAGTTAATGTAGCAATGTTCTCCCGTTCGAGTGATCAACCACGTGGTCGAACGGTCTACGTAAATTGATTGACAACTTGCGCATTTATATTGGTAAATAAAATTGAATGTCGACAATAACGACTGTTTTTCTTTTATTGCTGGTAGCGGCAAGTGTGTGGCCTTAAATAAAATTCGTAGTTTAGCTGCATTAAATGTGCGTGTTACTGCCACTTTATTTTTTTGGTGCTATTCGGGATACCTCATCCTCCTTAAATGGGATAATCATGTAGATTGCTTTCTTGCCTGGTCCGAAATACGTCTGTATTTATATATATATATATATATATATATATATATATATATATATATATTCATATTAATGTACTGCAGTTTGATCTTCAAACGTCAGATTGCAGTAACACGTTGATGACCGAAGATGGTCGAAACATGTCTCCTTTTTCGATTGACGATGATTTTACAAAGTTGCCTAGCTAGATAAATGCAACGGAACGGTTGTTTATTCAAAGTGTGCAAACTGGATTTTAGAACGTTTAACTTTTACCAAATAAGTAAATAAATAATGACTGATGTTAAACGTAAATATATTTACAGTGCATGAACTTCATTAGTCCGGTAGTAGACGTGCTCTGGCGATGTCTATACAAGGTTAAGTTGCGCCAATGCATGTAACAGATGGTTTTTTTAAATATTTTGTGCGTCTGGTTATAGTATACCGTTGATTGATGTCTATTCAAATTACTGAAACCTGATTTAAAAAGTTTTATCACCACGTAATGAATAAATTAATGCATAATAGTAGTTAAATTTATTTAATACATATTAGTTCAAATGTTCATCACTAAAGTACCTAAGAGAATTCACTTTTCCCGTTGTCTTGTCAACTATTGGCAGTAATCTTACAATGGAAACACTCGTATTGATAAATAACACAACAGGAATCCGAGGAAATAACTGGAAGACTTTGACTAATTATTAACAATATATACTGGCAAGTAGGTTAAATATGCAAATTGCGTTTATTCGCCACTTATCGCAAATATTTCAATCAATGTTCATATGTGAACTAACACAACCTCAGATTGAAGGCAAAATAAATAGTGAAATTAGGACCAGAAGGATTAAACAAATATAGCATTGGCAACGCTAAATTTCACCAAAATTGAGAAATAAAACTACATCTGAACACCTGTTAATCCAGAAAATCCATGCATTCTGGTCGTGACCGTTATCAGTTATCACATTTGGCAGTAATCATGATATCATTCAATTAGGTGTATATCAGATAAATGTTTTATTTGTGGATACCGAATTTATATGAATTGTATATTAGATTTTGCGCACCTAGTAACAAACATTTCGAATAGGAATAGAAGGATAAACTAACATAAGTATGAACGCAAAGTATAATCTCATTTGCAAATTCATTTCGTGCTTACTGGCGATGCTAAATTGCACTAAAATTGCCAATTTCCAATAATTCTGAACGCCTGTTACTCAAGCAACTCAATACACTATGCTTATGGTACTATTTGAACTATTTTTTACTAGGTGCGCAACGCCTAATACACAATTATATATGTTTGTTATGTTCATACATATATATATATATATATATATATATATATATATATATATATATATTGGGTTTACAATTGATTATGCTAGTGGTACCAAATCTGACTCGCTTTTACTTCTGTTTTTTGTTTTGGCTGGTTGGTAAGCATATATGCGTTTGTGTTTGTGAGTGTGCGTTTTTGCATGTAAAGGTCATTCTCGCAGTATTTCAAAGTGATGTCTGAGATCTGGTCATTATTGTTTTGATGGCTTGAGAATTAAACATTTGTGCGCATTATTCACTGTTACATGTACGAGTGCTATTTTTCACAGTGTAGTTGATCGTTTAACTTGTTGCACAAGTTCGTAATTTTCACATTGTAACAGTGCCAGTGTGGATTGAAGTGTTGAACGCTCATATTGTTTGGAAACTTTTGTCACCGTATGCGCCTATGTTATTTCCACTTCAGTTTGTTGCCAATCCGATTGTATGTTTGTTGATTCTAGTCGAGAGCCTGTTTGGTCTCGACTGGATACTAGTAGATTGTGTTGAATTTTGTTATTCTTGGCCAGTCGATTAGAATATCATGTTGATGAAACTTTTGAACATTAAGGTCATGTCCTTGTTGTTTTATATAAAGGGCTTCATGAATAACTAAAAATTTTTCTGATTTCGCTTTATGTAGATTTTTGAAATCGGTTGAATTGACAGGGTGCCCCGTTGCCAATATATGATCGGAAATAGCTGATTTTCCTGACGGTGCCAAGCCTTTGTTAATCAATTTCTGTGGCAAATGTTTCTGGATTCTGCTTATCAATTTCTTCTTCGTATGTCCGATATATGTGCTACCGCACATACATGAGAATTTGTAGACTATGAATGATTTGAAGAGAATTGGCAATTGATCTTTGGCATCCAACCTCACGATTATCTGTGTACTAAATGTCATTTTAACTTTAACACTGGGAAAGTTGTCCTTAGTTATTCTATTCAGCCGCCGTGCAATTATTGAGGCTGGTACGTCGCCTCTAAATGGTAAGTTTAGGAAAACCTGCTTGACGGTATCCTCTCTAGTGCGAATCTGCCGTGGTCTGATGTTGACGTCAATGAAACGCTCTGGGTAGTTGTTCATTAGCAAAATTTTCCTGAGGTAGCCCAGGAATTATATATATATATATATATATATATATATATATATATATATATATATATATATATATATATACGTTAACCACAACAAATTGTATTTAATAGTGGAATTAGACTGTAAAATAATAAGCATGGGTAAATATCATGTTTATTAAAATTTACGAAGATCATTAAGCTGCATATAAAGTAAACATACCACCTAGAGCTTTATAGAGAAGATTTAAACAACAAGCCTATTTAGTCCCAGTAGGTTTTCCTTATTTAATGAATTAATTGAAGTTACAACTAATAGGATTAGGAGCTCTTTTTAAAAGCAATAGATTTTCAAATCATGAAGTATCAGGAAAATTAAAATTGAAAAGCAAGACGTTCGCAAAGTCCCCCGAAATTAAAACCAGCATAATGAAAATCAACCAACTTAATCAAATTGAACGACAGAGATCTAGTAATCTCGGTTGGTCATTCTTAGTAGTCATAGATAATTTTTAAATTTATTCAAAATGTCAATTTGATACGAAAGTATAGGAAAAGCTATAGCACACGCCAGGAATAACATATTTAAATATGTTCATACCGATAATTTTTATAGGATAATGACATTTTATTAATACCTATTCCATCATATATATTTGGTTTCTGTTAAAATGGAAATTTACAAAACAATAATTCATCCAAATTCATTGTAAAAAAAGGCTTGTATAATTAATTGAATATTTGTAAAAGTGTTAGTCTCCGAAAACGCCGTGGTCAAATAGCCATAATTTTATCATAAGTTGAAAAAATCTAGTATGTAGAGCTAATGAAATAATAAGTGAATAAGACGCATTTGAATGCTCGCTGCGAAGGTCTATCTTCTATCTTTTAATACGAATAAAATATAGCATATTAATGAATAAGATGACCTGAATTAAGTTAAATGACTTTAAATGATTAAAAAACGCAATTATGAAATTTCGAATCGAATGGTACAATAATGGGATGCCAATTGCACTCAGTGAAGCATTCTGTATCTTCAAGATCCGCATTTCAGCCGATCACTAGCAAGACTGGAGCACTAAATATAAATTATACATATATACGAAGCTTTGGCTCTAATATTATATTTGTCATGTAAAATTTACCTGGCAAATTTTCGGGTATTAAATTTTAAAGCAGTCACAAATATAAGTACTGATTTTCATTTGCTGTATTCCTAAAAATTATTTTCTCATGAAATGTTATTTTGTGTGAGTGATGAGAAAAATTAATACAAATTGATATTAAATAATCATTGATTGCACAGGTGGTGGCAGCAATTCAAAAATCAATATTGCGAGCTAGAACTAAACACAAATCCCACTGTATTTAACCAGACGTCGAACAACATAGAAAAACTCCCACGAGTCGCAACGCATTGACGCGTTTCGACATTCCATGATCATCATCAGAGAACGAAGGCAAACTGACTAGCGAGGATTAAACAGCATTGCATATATATGGAAAGCAAAATTAGATATGTGGCTCTCACCTCTAGCAGTCTCGCATACGTTGAACTTGACTGGAAATGTCGGCTGCACAATTTCTATCCAGTCACGAACATTAACTATTTGCAGCTTTCGCCACATATACATATATAGGCAATACAATTTAACAATAATTGATTCCGCGGGTGGTGGTAACAATTCATTAAATCAAGTTTGCGAGCTTGAAGTAAACACCAATCCCATTGTATTTAACCAGTCCTCGAACAACATAGCAAAACTACCGCCAGTCGCAACGCATTGACGCGTTTCGACCTTCCATGATCATCATCAGAGTACGACGGCAAACTGACTATCGAGGATCAAACAGCATTGCATATATATGGAAATCAAAATTAGATATGCGGCTCTCACCTCTAGCAGTCTCGCATACGTTGAACTTGACTGGAAATGTCGGCTGCACAATTTCTATCCAGTCACGAACATTAACTGTTTGCAGCTTTCGCCACATATACATATATAGGCAATACAATTTAACAATAATTGATTGCGCGGGTGGTGGTAACAATTCATTAAATCAAGTTTGCGAGCTTGAAGTAAACAACAATCCCATTGTATTTAACCAGTCCTCGAACAACATAACAAAACTACCGCCAGCTGCAACGCACTGACGCGTTTCGACCTTCCATGATCATCATCAGAGTACGACGGCAAACTGACTATCGAGGATCAAACCGCATTGAATATATATGGAAATCAAATTTAGATATGCGGCTCTCACCTCTAGCAGTCTCGCATACATTGAACTTGACTGGAAATGTCGGCTGCACAATTTCTATGCAGTCACGAACATTAACTATTTGCAGCTTTCGCCACATATACATATATAGGCAATACAATTTAACAATAATTGATTCCGCGGGTGGTGGTAACAATTCATTAAATCAAGTTTGCGAGCTTGAAGTAAAGACCAATCCCATTGTATTTAACCAGTCCTCGAACAACATAGTAAAACTACCACTAGTCGCAACGCATTGACGCGTTTCGACATTCCATGAGCATCAACAGAGTACAACGGCAAATTGACTAGCGAGGAACAAACCGCATTGAATATATATGGAAATCAAATTCAGATATATGGCTCTCACCTCTAGCAGTCTCGCACACATTGAACTTGACTGAAAATGTCGGCTGCACAATTTCAATCTAGTCACGAACATTAACTTTTTGCAGCTTTCGCCACAAATACATATATAGGCAATACAATTTAAAAATAATTGATTGCGCGGATAGTGGTAAGAATTCTTTAAATCAATTTTGCGAGCTTGAAGTAAATAAAAATCCCATTGTATTTAACCAGTTGTCGGACAATATAGCAAAACTACCACCAGTCGCAACGCATTGACGCGTTTCGACATTCCATGATCATCAACAGATTACGACGGCAAACTGATTAGCGAGGATCAAACCGCATTGCATATATATGCAAAGCAAAATTGGATATGCGGCTCTAACACCTGGTAGTCTTGCATACACTGTTCTTGGCCGCACAATTTCTATGCAGTCATGTGCATTAACAGTTCGCCGCTTTCGTAATATATACAGGTAATACAAGTAAACGATCTTTTATCGCACGGGTGTTGCTGTTTAATACCAGCCAGGGAAATATTCGGTAAACTTATGTAATGATCAAGTAAACTCGTTGGGCTGCAGTGCTTGAAACTTACAGTATGTCTATCTTACTAAGAGGATGATAAAATGAGGCATTTTAGGCTAAACTTCTGTTTTAATTTTGATCTTTTTTGTAGCAAATCATTAAAAATCCAATAAGTTGCTTTACTGAAAATTTTAGTTTTAAAATACAAAGATGGAGTAATTGTTTCATGCCAATTTAATACGTCTTTCCACATTCATTTTCTTGGTTTACTATTCAATGTCTGACGAGTATGTAAACGGAATCGATAAAAATGTATTTTGTCGAATAGTAAAAAAAAACTAATCAAATACGTTTGTGTATCAATAACTACGTCCGTTTGTGTAAAATGAAGTTCTTCAAGCTAATTAATAGATCAGTGATTTGAAAACTAAAATGAAAAGTGATCACGAATCATGGTCCAGAGAAATTTTCGGAATTTTCCTTGTGTTGGCTAAACCTTTTAAACCATTCATGAAAACTATACCATCAGTGTTGCTTAATTTTAAGCAATTGTGTGATATCTCTGTGTATGTGACCGGAATAAAGGACACGTAACATTAGGCCTATTAAAATGAGTTTCAAATAAAAACAGATATCGGCATGATAATCTGAACTTCTCTGTTTTCTATATTTTTTGTGTAATTCATTTGATGATGTGTCCGGAAAAGGGGTAACTAATCATCAGGTTGATTACGAGAAGCTTTAATTAAAAATGATAAAGTTTACATTTTAGTGGTGAATGAAACCATTGCACGTATGATCGAGATTGTGAAATTCATCTTCTGAATCAAAAGAAAATACAGTACGGTACCTGAGCACATATTAAATGTTACTATCTCAATTATAAATTCCACATAATTTTGTAAAGTATAACGACCCAAATTTAAATGCGAATGCCAGTTGAACCACTTAAAATTACTCTATTAATTTATAGCCGGCTTGTCCACATTATCGGACTTTTATATTGCATGGCCATTCCCGTATACCGATGGTGCAGTTCATCAAATCCGGTCAGAACTCTCGCTTATATTCTAATTACGATGACAAGACTACAGGTAACAGCTTTAATAATAGGATTAAGAGATAATAACATATATCTTTTTCTAAAATAACTTCAAGTCTACTAAAGGAAAAATAAATTATTTGCATAAAAGTATGAAACAAATGTGAAGCTGGATTTATCACACTTACCTGACCTATGTTGTAACTGGCATAGGCTGAATTTCAATTGTTTTGTTCTTTGAATATAATTTGGCAGTCTGTGATGCCGGCCAACCTCAGTTCACCAATCATCACAAATTATAAAAAAACAAATTAATGAAGCATGTGGTATATGTCCTTTAGCCATATCATTTAACCTTCTCACTGATCTAAGGATGGAACTAGAAATGAAGTACCGAAACGTAACCCAGGCAAGGTGAGATCAAACTTCATTTCCCTGTGGTTACTGCGAATGGCGTGGATGCCTTCGGAGTAACGGGACGAATCAGCTCTCAACCACCACGAAGCCGAACTCAGCGCGTACTTAGAAATGAGGATCAATCAGATCATTGCGGTAATGAAAGTGCCAATCGATCACCCACGAAAGACAATTGTGGATATTTTAAATATGTCTTTTTGGTTGTAACGTAATTAGTGAGCGGATGCGTTAACATCAGTCAACTGTTAGTTATTAAAGGAGGAGATTCATAAAGTGGTGTGTTGTCTAGCAAACCTTTTGAATGTAAAAATAACAAACAACTGAAGAAATATATTCAGAAGTGAGCATAAAAATAAGGTTTAATCTTACGCATGCATGCATTTGGTGCCATCTAGTGACCCAAAAGTGAGAGCTGGTCCAACTCCCTCAACCAACCTCACGAAATGTAAGAGATTCGGAGAGTGGAACCTTTTTTACTTAGACGTATTTCGACTGTAGTAGAATTTATGTAATAGTTTCTCGAGCTTTGTGAATGCAAGCCTGCAAATATCAGACATTCTTTGATTTAATTGATAAATGGTTTGTCACGTACTACATGTTGATGAATCGCCAATAAATACGAAATGCCTGTGCACACGAGATTATAATTTTTATGCTGGCTTTAGCCTATCGTCCTGGTTCTATTTAAATTAATTTTTTTCAAGGTATGCTATATCTATTCCATAGATGCATTTATTTGTGTTATCTGCGACCATGAATATACATCGTTTAAGTATTATTTAAAAACCTCATCTCACAACGTAGCAAAGCCTTTACCGGTTGTTCGACTGGTTCAAAATTGAGCTAAATTTTAGATCCGAAAACTTGTTTATAATACATAAATGTTGGCTCTAATTGCGCAATCAAATATTGTCAAATAAAATTACTTGTGTGAATGCGTTTTCAGCTGTATCCTGTGTCAATCACATAATGAAACAGTTAGTATGTCAGAAAGTTTTGATTAAATAATTAAGAGCGAAATTTTAACTGCGTCTTTAGACGATGAAACGATGGCATAAACTTTGGCCAAATAATATTATTCTGTCTATTCTAAAAAATGTGTTATAATAATATATTAAGACACAAATTTATACACGCATGAACTCTTAATTGATTAATTATGCAATTAGTTTTAATTCTTTAAGTTACAAATTTCTATGTCAATGTTTTGTTTTTCATTTACGAAAAATGTATTTTACATGTCCTCTATTCTGGATAAAATTTAAAGTGTGTGTTATAATGTGCTAATCCGTACATTGAATACACTATTCATTCAGGTTATCAGGATCACTTGAAAAAAAATCAATAATAGCATTAGTCGGCTATAAGACGTTCACCAGACCTTCACATAATAATTATCGTTAGTAATTTGAACTCTTTAAGCAATAATAATATAAAGCAGTAAATGTTTTGTTTATCATTTAAGAAAAATCAATGTTTTTTATCATTTTATTTGTCTATACAAGGATAACGCAACAAATCCGTTTAGGCACGTTTGCTTCACAAATTTTAAAAAATGACATGTACCAAAAATAAGTCGGCCACTAGACCTATTCATAATAGCTATCACTAGCAAATTGAATTGTTTAAGCAATTATATTGTAAGTCGATGTTTTGTCTTGAATTTAGATAAAATATTTACCGTTTGATCTGCACTGACTAAAGTCAAACGGAAATTTTATTGCGCATATCTGTTACTCACAAGACATTATGCATCCGTTTTATTACTTTTGCTTTGAAAATGTTCGCAATGGCATTTATCAGCAATAATACATGCCCTAGACGATTTCATAATAACAAGTAATTTAAACTGTTTAAGCAATAATATTCTTAGTCCAGGTTTAATTTTTCATTTAGAACAAAATATTTATCATTTCACCTGAACTGATCAAAATCAAGCATACCTTTTATTTAGCTTATCAGTATTATGAATTCACGGTACATCAGTTTAATCGAATTCGCTTTAAAAGTATACATAACTGGCGTTTTTCAGAAACAATATACATTTCCAAATTAAATTTCACTCGTAAGCTGTCTTCCAAGTAGTTTGAAGTAATTTCTACCTGCTAATCTTTGGATATGCAAAGACAACTACTTTTTTGAAGAAATTTAATATTTTTCACTTTTGAATATTAAATTTTGTGCCCCATAATGACAACTTAATTCTGCTATTTTACTAAGAAAACATCATTATTTAGCAATATACGATGTTATAAGCAAATGCAAACAAGTTGAAATTTTGTGACATGAGTTGCTGGATATATATATATATATATATATATATATATTTACTTGAAAGGATGTTCATTACATATTATGATTATATAATGTTGGATTAACGCAAAATATCGCTAAAGTTTAATTACGTAGTTAGAACACCACTCATATCCATCAACTCTACAACAAAAAATTATGTAACCAAAATATCCATAAAAGCGTATGATTATTATGCAATACAGTAAGAATAATTTTATGTCGAGGAACAAGTTAACACATTTTATCCTTATTCTATACTAAAACTCTAATGACTAAAATTTTTTCTCGGGAAGCCTTGTGCATTTCCCGCTTTTAGGCGACTCTTTAGAAAGGAATAGTACTAAGTCACGAGGATTTTCCAGGTGAAATTTTTCATTACATGTAGAATTGACAGGTCGACGCTCCGTATAGTTTTATATAAATCGAATGTAGTTAACACATGAACGCGATTAAAGGATTGACCCCTGGCTTCAACATACCTATGTTATTCTTGATCTTTGGTTTCAACATCGACTGATGCATGGGTTGTGACAATGAAGCACATGCATCTGTAGAGCAAAATCTGCTGTTCTTTGGATCTGTAATGTCATCGTTGGTGTCAAAAACTAACTGAATTACATGTTGGAACAAAATAATTCACCAGTAGAAGCAAAATATTGGCACAAATTTTTGGATTGAAATAAATTTAAAATTATTTCATGTAAAATTTGTAATGTTAGTAAAATAAATTCTAAACAACTTTTAATTATATCTGCGATTTTCCACAAGAACTGCTAGCAACTATTGGACGACATATAAAAATATAACTGGCGGAATTAAAACCTCATATAATTTATTAATATTATTTTTGATGATAACTTTAATTAAGAAAAGTGTATTACGCAAATACTTATTTAAATCTTGGTTGTGATTTTGATGTAAACACCAGCCCCATTGCATACATAAATTTGTCAGTATAAACTAAGAATTGTAGAAAAGGTGATTCATCGAATTGACCGGTATAGTTCTTGTTCGGAACTCTTCATGTGTTGTCAAGATAATACCGGGAACAGGCCTCCAACATGGGCACGTCTGCTTTTGAATCTGTTTCTCTAACCACTGAACCATTCCGGCGAAAACCTTCTCTCCAAAATGTGTGTTATTATTCTTAGACAATCTGTCACAATTGGGTTTCGGAATTTCTGTATTTTACTGTTTTGTGTGGCAAGCAACATGCAAGCTTGTTACTTATTTGGTAGAAATTCAGCAATCTGTGTTTTATAGATTGAATTTGTTTACCTTTTTGGTAACAGAAGGTTTCAGTTTCCAGCAATTAATTTTCCTAAATGAGGAGCTGGTCTTCCGATAATCGCCTATGTTTGGCAACGATATTTAGCTAACGATGTCTAATTAATTTAATTTAATTATTTAAATTCGTTAGGATTCAGTTGCGCATTGTTGTATGCTTGACGCATCACGAGCGTAATGATACCTATCAAATAGTAAATGATTTGTCTATGACATCGTTTACCTTACTATATTACGGTGGCCAGCATTAAATAAAAGAATCTAATCGATCGACTGAGGCTCTATAGAGAATTACAGCTGGTGGTGGCATGGATATGTTTGGGATGCCTATCCTTATTTTGAATTCGACTAAACTAGTTTTGGTGAGTTTTACTTCGTTAAATTAAGAAGAACTCGTTAATAGGTAGTGATGCTAAAGAGAACAAAACTGCATCTAAATAATTTGGAGACTACTTCAAATTTATTAGCATTACACGATCTAACAAAACTTGAAATGTAGGCTCGATATGCAAAAGTGTATCTAAAAAGTTTAGGATTCGCAACTAACTAGAGCGAGTTTATTCTGTAGGCTTTGCACTACCAGCCGAAACCTTGGCTAAGCTCTTCCACCTTAAGAAATGAATTGGAGATAAACCACCATCAATGCAATTTGTGGTCCAGAACACAAGTGGTGACATTTTGCGCAATGCGAATATGGATTATCCACTTCGATCGGAAATTTATCACAGGTCATATACTAAAGACTCCAAACTCCATGCTTTTCAGAAAGTTATTAACATTGTGCTTGAAATTTAATGTCTAGCTAGATGAAAGTCCATGTCGGTATTATTAAATACAATTTATGTTGAACGACTTAATTAAATCAAATACTTTGCTTAAGTTTACAGATGGCAATGATAACATATCTCGGCAGTAATCGAAAATTCTATGGTAGAATAGAGTGATCGGATATTATATTCTTAACTATGAATTCAGGAAGAAATCTGATGTCTCAAATGTTCCAAGTCTAGATGTACATAATAGAGAAATAATTTATGAACAGACAAATAGTGTTCTCAGAATTCGGAGTCGCTTGTTAAACAAAGAGACGAGAACTCAGGCACAAGCGTTAGTAAACCTTGCTAGTGGTCGCTTTAGTAAAACGTGTAGCCACCTAGGGATGTATCAAACATAAAAATGCATTTCATTTAGTTAATCGTGTAACTAAATAGTTATATGAAGCAACAATCGAGGAATGGCGTCAAAAACTCGCATGTTAGAACAGAAATGACTTACTTCCGTGCCAAGGATCACAACTAATCCGGGATATTCCAATCAAAAAGGCAACAAATATTCTATTTGCTTTAGGTGGAGTTCGTGAGATAATTCCTTCTAACATTTAAAAAATATTTGTTTTGTACAACGATTCAAACGGATTGGATTTTTTATAGTATCTGATGTTGAGTTGAGAACAATGAATCCCGATGTAATTGAAATATAATGCTTCCATTTTGATTATCCGCTAAAAGCCGCGAAAGGTAAATCAATTGGTATTAGATGGATTAAAGAACCTTCGTTGACACTAAGTCAACAATCTTCTTTCAATCGTAAAATTTTGTTCGCTCAACTAAACAACAGATAAGTTAAACGCGTTTCTTAGTCCATTTGTACTTAACCGTGTAAATTAAATCAATACAATTTTCTGGCACGGAGCAATTAAATAGACAGAGGCTAGTGCAAATATGGTAAACTCAATTCGATTGACTTGTCAACATAAGTCTAATTATTTAGCTATTTGTCTTTAAAAGATATCACTCGTTTAATCTATTTCTGCTATAAATCTTAGTGTGAGGGCCAAGCTATAACCAAAAAATTGAATAAGTATGGCCGTCAACTAATTGAATGGAAACACAGCTCTTCGTTTAGTAACCGCGAGGTAGCGGATAAAAAATAAAAGTTCTTAGCCGGGAAAGACTATGTAGAAGGTTTAATTCAACAGAGAATTTGGGATGCGAAGTGGAGTTTAACGCCACAAATAAACGAAACATAGAATTTAGATCCCTCAGGTGTTGAGTTTGCTAAGAAGCCTACACAAGCAAGCTAGCCAAGTTTCGGTAATTTGAAATTTTGTTAAAGATCAAAAGGCCAATCGAGGTTGCGCTCACCGTTAGAATGAATTTTTAAGATAATTAGAAAGTTAAATTAATTAGGACATGGTACACAATTTATTGAGTCAATAAATAAAAGGGTAAGTCAAAAGAAACACACGTGTATTGGACCTGAAAAGAAAGCAGTTAACCTGGACATACCATTTAATGGAAATGCAGTTTCCCGCACAGCACAAATAAAGTTGAGGCACATTTAATCCAACATTATATAAGGTAACACACTTGCCTGTACCAGAAATCAGAGAGAAACAGGCGTTAATCAAGACATAATATTTTATTGACCAAAGCAAGTTCGCAAATTGTCGATCAACTTACGTAGGCCGATCGACCAGACGGTTAATCACTCGAACGGGAGAACATAGCTACTTTAACTCCTGTTTAAAATCAGATGGTTAATACGCGTCTGAATTTGCACAACACATGGTCGAAACCTCACACACATGTTCTCCAGACGTAGCATTTAAGATAATTACTGAATGCAACAAAAGAAGGGAGTTAGCCACATACGAGCTTTATGGATAAACAAATTGCAGCCGGATTTATGCAAGCAGAAGAAGCATGTTTGGGAATTGGGTTTGAACCGCGGTGATGCAAGCAGTTAATTGGTTGTTCTCTTACTTCACACTCTATCCGCGTTTGCATTTTCAATTTTTTGGCTTATATATATATATATATATATATATATATATATATATATCAAATTGAGAGGAATAAGTGAAAGAAACGGGTTTTTCTGATGAAAATGTTGGTATGTGCAGGTTTAAATTCCTATCGTTGAAATGTCAGAAATCTATGGTGTTTTGCCCGCCTACGATGATAAATATCTTTGACCTTCAGTTTGATTGAACTGTCTTTAAAGATGTGACGGAAAGTTAGTACTTTTCACATTACTGTGTAATTTCTTGTCACGATATAGTGTATCTTTATTTGTAAACATTAATCGCAGTAATTTATTCATGTTTCATATGAAACTTAAGGCAGAGCTGAGGTGTACTGGAGGCACGAGATGAATGTACGACCTACTCATGAGGTTATTTTTGATAATTTTATAATTGCACATTTGTCTAGAAAGCTATTATGTCTACATTAGGATATTCTTATTGAAACTCAAAATTACCATATATTTGGCTCCTAGTTATGCAGATTATTATGTGGAAGTGAGTAAGATCTATATAAGTTGCCTATTCACAACCTCGACTAAACCTTTCAAAACTGTGCTATGCAAGAGCTGATTTGAAACTGGCATCACATATTTAACGACAATAAAATAAATGTTGTACCTGGTCTGCTTTGTGACTAACACAGGGTTATTTCCATTCACCTACATTTATTCAAATATTTCACAGCTATTTCTCGGAATTTACCATCGATCCACTAAACCTCAATTATCTGGGGAACAAACTAATAAAGCCATCTTGATAGTTCTTTTAGCCATTTCATTTATACTTCTGACATGTTAATCTCGTACTGGTTAATTAAGGATATCGACAAAGTAATCCAAAATATGTTCATCAAAGGAAGTGACTGGGAACAATCAGTCTTGTAAGCCAGGTATAATTCTTTATATTAAGACAACGCCATTTTTCAAATGGTAAATCAAGGTGAAAATAATAACTGTGACAAGTAGGGTTATTAGGATGAATGGCATCGAGTACTAGTCAGCTCCGATTCGTTACATTTAACAATATACCTGAGTACACAATGTTACTGTGGAGCAAGACCAGAATGAAGACTACGACTATGAGTTTGCGGTAATTCCATTAATTCCATAGTCTAAAAGGATTAGAGTTTATACATTTTACAAACGCGCGCAGCATGTATGATAATAATGAAACTGATATAAGTGTAGTAAGCACACAAGCAGGAAGAATAATCCGCAATCCAGCGAATGTAAACTTATTCTATTTTTAGAATTGTTTTATTTTAATATGAATATGTCGTAGGAGTTTACAAATTTACATTTAATTTTCAATTTTTAGGGCATATTTATGTTTGCATAGCCTGCTGGTATCTGAAACAAATATTTTAAATATGTAGGCAAGATCATTTTTGAATGCTCTTTGTTTAAATTAATATTTTTGTCATACGCAAAGCTTAAAATCAGGTTTCGGTGTTTAGTTTTAACTTGTATTTTATAAGTTCAAGGATGTATATAGATTCAGTACATAATGTTCTAAATTAAAACTGTTCACTTTTGATAATTAATATGGCTAAGCAAAGTGTGTCAGTCAAAGAGGAAGATTATTTTATTAAACGAACATTGGTTGCGCAGGCGCTGATAACAATTATTATAATCAATGTTGCGATCCTTATATAGGCAACTGACACATTAATTACTTAATTAAACGAAAATTGGTTGCGCGGGTGGTGATAATAATTATTCTAATCAAGGTTGCGGTCTTGATATAAACACCTGACCCATTAATTACTTACATGTCAGTATAAACGAGGAATTTTATAGTGTAGAAAAGGCAATTCATCCAGTAGACCGGTTTCGTCCTTATTGGGAACTCATCATGTACTGGCCAGAATTTGCCGCGGACAGGACTCGAAGCAGACGTGCCCAGGTTCGAGTCCTGTCGCGGCAGAGGTAAATGATTCGTAAGCAATCTACCTAATAATGCCTTAACCTACTGACAGTAAGTAATATGGGTCAGTGATATCAGACCGCAACCTTGATTACATTAAATACTTACATACATCAGTATAAACTAAGAATTGTATAAATTAGAAAAATGCAATTCATTCAGTAGACCGGTTTTGTCCTTATCGGGAACATCATGTATTGGCCAGAATTTGCCGCGGACAGGGCTGGAGCACCAGATTCCGAAAAGTTGTCAGCTTCTCCAAACGAAATTTTGGTAATAATTGTTTCATTGAATCTTCATTTTGAATTAGAATTCATTATTTAAAAAAACTACAATATATTTACACGGTAACTACAGTATACCAAATATATAATTCTATTAATCGATAAGAGGGTTAACACCGATTTCTTTTTTATTAAATTGAAACCAAAAGAACTTCACCAACGGATGTCCTACTCTGGTTGATTCTCTTACTCTTTCTCTCATATAGTGATCTAAGTATTAGTTAAGTCACGCAACAATGTGAATATTCGCACAATCACTTAGTCGGCGTGTAGGAAAATAAGTCAGATATAATGAAAGAGACCCGAATTAGTCAATCTCAATTGGTAAGCATATCTGGTCGCGGTGAAGAAGGGAGATTTGACACCAAGGCCAAGTACCTCGCTGGTCGTTCTGCAACGACATGTCCATCGCCTTTTGCGCAATGAAAATACAGTCAGCCCTTCAGTGTTGGTGTGTCAGCCTACATTGGCTTCCGTTCTGTGGCATTTGACGATAGGCTTACAATTTTGTTAAAAGAGTTAGTCTGTCACGCAGCAAGTGGTCACAAGAATACACATAAAATTAGTAAAACTGTCATTAATTGATTACTTAAACTGCTCAAGGTGTCTTTTATATTGTTATTCAGTTATTTATTAGGCAAAGCATAATTCGTTTTAGTCGGTAACTTGACCAGTTATTTATTTCCCTATAAAAACGTTTATTAAATCTGTGTCATTCAAATTTTTACTATTAATTTATATACATGCTCAAGGTTTAGAAATTCAGTCTAAAGTTTAATAACTTGATTTGAATAACCTTCCTTGCAAACCAAATAAAATAACTTGCTATTTTCACATTAACTTGCTCACTTATTAGCTTGACGCATCTTTCATGCTGCACTTAGAATATTTCGCATATAAACTGTTACCCAATCTTATTTTAACACAGAGAACAGCATCAATACTAATAAACGAATTGACATTTTATTTATTTAAGTGTTTCCACATATTTGACCGTCTTTGATGTGATCCCTATTTTACATGAAATAACAACACTTGAAGAACTGTTTCATTCATACTAATTAGTTTATAGGTGCACCAAATTATCTTCTTGCCCAATGGTTTGCGAGTAAAGTTTATGTCAATATATAGTTATTAAAACAAACTCCTGACTTGTTAAATACAATGGGATTGGTGTTTACTTCAAGCTAGTAAACTTGATTTAAAGAATTGTTACCACCACCCGCGCAAACAATTATTGTTAAATTGTATTGACTATATATGTATATGTGGCGAAAGCTACAAACAGTTAATGTTCGTGACTGCATAGAAATTGTGCAGCCGACATTTCCAGTCAAGTTCAATGTATGCGAGACTGCTAGAGGTGAGAGCCGCATATCTAACATTGATTTCCATATATATTCAATGCGGTTTGATCCTCGATAGTCAGTTTGCCGTCGTACTCTGATGATGATCATGGAAGGTCGAAACGCGTCAGTGCGTTGCGGCTGGCGGTGGTTTTGTTATGTTGTTCGACGACTGGTTAAATACAATGGGATTGGTGTTTACTTCAAGCTCGCAAACTTGATTTAAAGAATTGTTACCACCACCCGCGCAAACAATTATTGTAAAATTAAACGCATGATGTGATCGTGATCAATCCTGATAAAAATAGGGAAGAGAAAATGATAAACGCAGTTATGCGTGAAGATATATCCAAATAAATTTCAGATGAATATTGAAATACCAGTAAAGACCAATAAATCGCTGTTAGTAGCAAAATCTCTTCTTCTATGTTCATTTCCAAACACTTATTTCTGACAAGATGTTTGATAAATTTATGCAACCTATAAAATTGCATCAGGACAGTTGATAATATCTTACATTAATTCGCTTGGTGGTGTAATCCATTCTCTCTTCCTTCCAACTAAGACAGATGTGATTTATAAAACAAAATACGGATTCAAAACCCCATTTATATAACTCATAGACGAGAATTAAGACATTGAATATGCTTTCGAGGACAATCTATGTGACCTCAAACAATTTTGTTTTGGTGAGAATGATATAAATATTGGGACGAAAGTTTCTGTCAGTTACAAATTTGCTTAAATTTTCAGTTCATGTTTATATTCTCTTGATGTATTGGCAGTCATCTACTAATTTACAGATTGCTTTCATTCCGCATTTTGCTTGTGCGCGAAAATTTATAGCACGCGTAGGTCGCTAAAATCTTGAATCTTTTACATTTCGGGGTGCACAATTGGTGTCTGGCATTGATTGATTGGCTCTCATTTGTCCCTTCACTATGATACCGCTCATGAGCTGCTTGTCTGAAAATGACGCTGGAACCAAATTTTCCGAGTCTTTACCGAATTCTCGAGACTTCATTTCAAGTCTCATCTTCAGGTTTGATAACATACTCACAGGAAAAAAAACAACTTTTGGCAAGTGTGAGTGTGGTGTCAACCCCGAAGATGGGACTGGAAATGAAGTCTCAAAAATTGGGAAAAAATTCGTAAAATCTGGTTCCAACGTCATTTTCAGACAAGCATTTCATGGGTGGCATCCTAGTGAAGGGAAAGGTTAGAACCCATCAATCAATGCCAAGCACCAACTGTGCACCTGGATGTGTAAAAGATTTTACCGAGCTTTGCGTGCTATCAATTGTCCCACACAGGCAAACTGCGGAATGCTGGCAAATAAAAACAGCGCTGCGCAAGGTACAACAACATTTAATTTACAGATTGTTTTATTCGGTTCGGCATGTAATTGTTAATGGATGTAATTAAACGAACATTGGTTGCCACTTCCACATGTAGTGTGGTGTTTGTTCACTTATTGTTGCAACTTTGTGTCTAAATGGATGCCGTATGAGCTCCACCTAAAAGAAAAATATACCAACCAAGTTACATTAGTTAGTATATAACTGAAAATTGTGTGTAGTGTAGTGTGGCTCAGTGGTTAGAGCATCAGATTCCGAAGCAGACGTGCCCAGGTTTAAGCCCTGTCCACGGCAAATTCTGGCCAGTACGTGACGAGTTCCCAATAAGGACGAAACCGGTCGACTGGATAAATTGTCTTTTCTACACTATACAATTATTAGTTTCTACTGAAATATGTAAGTAATTATTGGGTCAGGTGCTTATATCAAGATCATA
Organism: Eudiplozoon nipponicum; assembly: GCA_029291075.1. Taxonomy (NCBI): domain Eukaryota; kingdom Metazoa; phylum Platyhelminthes; class Monogenea; order Mazocraeidea; family Diplozoidae; genus Eudiplozoon; species Eudiplozoon nipponicum. Next base: position 18,298 of record JAQBSW010002442.1, on the reverse strand, counting down.
ACCTTGATTATAATAATTGTTAATTTAAGTGTTCTTATAATTTTACCGTACATGATATATTACCAATACTAACACTCATATCTACCTACCCGGAATATTCAATCGTAAACTATGCTTACTATAACTTCTTTATTTTACGCACGTATAATTTCTTAGTAAATAGTCTCCTTCTCCCTATTTTGATCATAATGTTTTTTATAAGTTTTATTTCAATATAATATAATTAGATGTGATTTAATGCTTACCCTTTTCGAATGTTGGCTGTTACCTTCAACCATTGTATGGGCCTTGTGTTGCCTCAGTATACGGCATTGATGTAGTCTCCGCATGGCCTTCCTAAAACGCTGCCAGCCAATTTGTATAAGTCGGAACACACCAAACGTAAGCATCAAATCAACTCCGAATGCCGTCATCCAAGCGTAGGACGATAACTGAGCAACGTGCATAAGAAATGCAATCGTCAGGCAACACCACCTCAGTGCCACAATCTTCGACCCCTTCTCACCATACTGTTTAGTTGATGCTGATGAATAAGAAGATGATGATAACGATGAGGAGGGTGAGGAGGAAGAAGAGGAAGACACTGAGTGTGACGACGGTGATAATGGAGATGTTGTCGATGTTATGTTCTTGACTTCGGAGACTACAGACAGATTCGAAGCGACACTTGACACATCAGTTTTATGGCTATCATCGGTTGAAAATTTCAACGTATGGCCTGATACAACTGATAACTCGTCTGGCAGTAAAAAGTCAATGCAATAGCTTGTGGCCATCAAAAGTGATGTGAGCAAGACTGCGGAGGCAAGTCCGATTATCAGCACTCCCGGCACCTTTTTCCAACGATGTCCAGCATATAGATGATGATACAGCAGAAGCAAACAGGCCAGTGTCGACAAAACATAGCCGGTCAATTCGAGTATTTTCTTTATTTCCATCCAGTTACTGTACGCAGACGCGTTTAGGGCAGGAGAGGTAGAATTTCCCGCATGACGGGACTGGTTATGTTTAAGCGTTGAATCATCAACGGTCCATTTGTTGTCCTGTTTACTGGAAGCGGCGTTCATGTCGAAGTAGGCCAGATACACATCTGGTGTAAGCAACATTATCTCCGTAAACCCGCCGTAAAAATTAGTACGCATCATTATCGAAGGACACTGTGTATATCTAGAAATTAAAACATAAATGAAACTCTTTTTACTTATATTTTGAAACACTTTACATCTTCGTATCATTGGTTACAGAAATTGATATGTATTTCTATAATTCGACAGGACTTGTCGACAGTTCCTTGAAACCACGTGCACTATTGTCCATAAGTAATAAAAAATGAAAATAAAATTATATATATATATATATATATATATATATATATATATATATATACTATATATATAAATGTTTATGTGTTTTCACCGACGAAAAATATAAAATATATCTTGCTTTTGGAGGTTAGTTCCCGGCCCCTTCTCTCATCAGCAAATAAAAATACATTTCACATGAGATTATTTCAATTGTTTGGCCGACTTTGGTACATATTTCTGGTCCTATTTCAGCTATCATACTGTAACACTTAATGATCCTGGATAGTGTAGGCACGCCAGCAGATAAATGTTTTAAAATGATTATTGTCAGTTAGAACGATTTTGAGTACTTCCACAAAATTCGCTTCAGGTTCACAAACATTCCCTACGATTCTTTAAATCAAGTTTGCGAGCTCGAAGTAACACCAATCCCAATGTATTTAACTAATCGTCGAACAACATAACAAAACTACCGCCAGTCGCAATGCACTTGTTGTTCGACGACTGGTTAAATACATTAGGATTGGTGCTTACTTCAAGCTCGCGAACTTGATTTAAAGAATTGTTACCACCACCCGCGCAATCAATTACTGTTTAATTGTATACGATTGGTTGACTAATGTCTGCCATGATGATATGAGACTATGACATAACTTTGCAAATTACGCAATTACGCACAATTTCAACTTTCTTCATTTTCTGTATGTATTGGTCAACGCGGTTTTAAACCACAAAATCTTGCTCGATCATAATGGAATGTTCGACCCGTCCTCTATATCTGTTTTCTATATTTCGGGCCTATTCCAGTTATCAATTCGGCTACAACGACTGAACCAATTCAAATAAATTGAAAAGCCAGATTTTCGGCTTTTATTAATAGGATTTAGAGACGGAAAGAGTACAAGCTCATATATCGTCATTTATAAGTTAAATTTAATGAACAACTTAATAAAAACCGTTGAAGTTTAACACGTAAGCCAAAGTTAGTGCGAGAAATTACAAATATTTAATACGCGAATCTGTATTTCTTTCTACGCCATTCTAGATTAAGAAGAATAAAAAATCGCTTAAATTATATTACACACTGTATGAACAGCCAACAAATCAAATGGTAAATTCCAATTAACATTTATTCGGCTTTTATCGTGAACATCAGAATAAAGTACAAACCCACTTTTATTTAGTAGCTCTCGAAATTTTTAACGTATCTATGTGCGATCAATCAACACGTAGCAAAAACTGAAACAAATAAAAGTGGCATTTAAACAAACTCTTTATTTTACACAGGTTAATCAACCAGTCTTTAATTTGGTCGGCTAGGCATCTGGGCTACTACATACCAATTTATACAGACAGTCGCTCAGTCTAGTAGAACTTATATATTAAAGGCCATATAATAATTTATTACATCGTAAAAATTCCGCCGCGATTTTGTTGTAAACACCAGTCCCAATATATACATTAATTTTTCAGTATAAACTTAGCATTGCGTAAGATAAAAAGGCAATTCTTCCAGTGGACAGGTTTCGTCATTATTAGGAACTCTTCACCAACTGTCCAGAATTTGCCGTGAATAAGGCTCGAACCTGGGCACGTCTGCTTCGGAATCGGGGGCTCTAACCACTGAGCCACCCTGACACATACTACACAAAATTTTCAGTTATAAACAAACTAGCGTTTTTAATTTATCCTTTTATTTAGGTGGAGCCTATACGGCATTCCTTTAGACCTGAAGACCCAACTAACCATCCCCAAACTGTCTTTATAGAACAGACACCATGCTACATGGGGAAGTGCTAGTTAATTGAACATTTTAATAATTAAACCAACATTGGTCACGTGGGCAGTGATTAAAATTATTTGAATCAAGGTAGCAATCTCGATCTGAACACCAATCTCATTATATACATACATTATACAATACTTACTATATACTGGCAAATGTATATACATAATCTATCGTTTTTATATCAAGATGGCAACCTTGATTAAAGGAACTTCTGCTGTGATCGGCTTTTACAAAATAGATAAACGATAGGCGTCATACAATTAAACGAATATTATTGAAACGATAAAATATAACCGACAATTGTATTGAATTGAACTTCATATTAATTGAGCTATTACGATAGTTATTTATAATAGTTGGCACCGGTAGACCGTGAATTCCTTTTCGATTGCGACAATAATTCATTAGTAGAAAAGTTCGGTTTAAGAACATGACATCCACTATCTTCGAAACGATATTTGCATGCTCTAGCATAGATGTGCTGTTACGCAATTTTGTCTGCGTGCCAAGATATCATTGGTATCAAAAGAAGTAGAATTTAGATGAGATATATAGGACGATATATCTGAACATGCTAAGGCACAAAAGTTCTTCGATAAGAGATATCTTGTTTATTCTAATTTTATCATGTTGTAAGCGGTAATGAATACAGATGTTTAAGAATGGAGCGATGAAATTACACTAGTTCTTTATTTCTTACTTTGATGGAATCATCTGTTTTGTCACGGAGCTGTGCTCATATTTGCCCAGAATTAAATGATTGAAGCACACAGGGAATAAACATTAAAAAAATAATTCTTAATCAAATGGCACGCACAGAGAGTACATGCCAACATAATATATTGATAAGATGATGAGTTTGATTCTGTTAAATGTAAAATCTGGAATGGGAAAGTTTTTCCAATATTTAAGAACTTACTCGGTGAAGTTACTCTCGGCTGGCATAATGTTTTCCATTTTCAGTCCATTGTCTGAATCGCTGATACTAAACTTCATTTTGAAATACTCATAGTCGGCAATGCTAGTTTGTGGATTATTGCACAGCGCACATTCTATGTTTTTGTAAACTGAAACCCTTTTTTGCAATGTGCTGTTGGTGGTCTCCATTGCAGCGGCCTGGCTTAAATTGGTCGACTTTTCATACACAAGAGCAAATAGATAGGCAAATCCACTTAGGAGGTGTACTTTCGAATTGATACTGCCGTCTGAAATTGCTGTCTTCAACTCATCATTGCTTACAAAATTCTCAAAAAATCTACTTTCTGCAGGTTTGGAACAACGAAGTGCCACTTCGGAATTCGGATCTATGCTAGCAGGACATTGATATATCACGGCCAGCCGTCTACCCATGCCAGAGATTGAATTGGCCTCAAAGATATTTTGCAGGTAAGTACAATCCATATTTTGTGGAAGTTTACTTCGTACTGGACCATTGCTCTCATATTGGCTAAAGGTTTCGTATGCGTCCTGTGTGTCGTCGTTATAAGTCTCATTTTGTTGTTCGAATCCTGACAAATTTGTAGCATTTATTACAAAAAAGATAGTTATTTGCAGTAGTAATAACTGTATGTGCTTGAAATAAGACATGCTTGTAATATAAAACATATTGATAATTTCCGTATATCTATATCACTTTTAATTGCTTTTCTTCTTTACTTGTTTTGGATCCACACAACAACAGTTTTCAAATAAAACTTAGGCGAGTGCTTTAAATTCTCGCATTTTTTGTCTTTTTTGTGGTTCAATTTTTAACACAAAACATAAATTCGAGGGAATTGGTTTCAGAACCAAAATGTTCAATCGGATATTGGGAAAAAGATTTTCTGACTCCCTGTACACACACAATTGTAGTAAAGTCTGTAATGAAGCATTTGCTCAAAGAAAGATTTTTGCCAAATTCAATTTTACATTTAGACACTCCTGTACACTGAAAAACGGATAATCAAATGATTTTATCACTAAGACGAAGTGGTATTTCGTTCACGACCATCCAGTTAAAACGACAAGTCAGTTGTACTGTTTTTGCGTTTCTTTAACGTTTAATGTCTATTAAACACCTTTTTTCACATTGATTGATTCCTAATACAATTAAAAAGGAAAGTTATCGTAAAGATAGGTGACCAGAATTATCCTAATTACTTAGACAGTTATTTTAGCCGAAGAGTACATAATGCAAGCATAGTATGTTTGGTTACACTGTTATTGGTCGCTTTCTGATTGGTTAACTTATTTAGTACAACGGATTCCAAATGCAGATTCATTATGCCATTTGCTGTTAATGACAGTTAAAATTTGTTTATTTATATTCAATTCAGTCCCGCGTTTACCCTTTATTGGGTGGTACAAATAATATAAATATTTCGTAAAACGCAAATTTATTAAAATTAGCTGGCATTTTTGAGTTGATATTCTGCTGTCAAAGTAGAATGATCGTGGTTTAATTTTATAATTTGTCCTCAATGCAATTGATTTAATTCAGAATAATGTCTTCTTAAACTAAACAACATATATAGGTGAATTGTTGAATTGTATTTCAGATTTTTATCCCAGCTAAATAAAATCAATAATTAGTCAACCAATGATCGTTAAATCATATAAATGTTTAGTTCAATGCCACTCCCCAAGTAGAGCGATCTCTATTTTATACACACGGATAGGAGTGGCTTGTTGGTAATTTAAGTAAAACGTGTTTTAACATAGCCCCACCTGATAAAAGGGCTAACCAAAAAGACATTTTCTGGTAAATAGCTGAAAATTATGTGTAACGTGCAACAAGGTAGCTTAGTTGTTAGAGTCACAGACTGTGATGCAAACGTGCATAGTTTCAAGTCCTATCCGCGGAAAAATTTCTGAACAGTATTTGATGAATTCCTAATAACGAAAAAACTGATCTACCGGATGAATCGCCTTTCTAGATTATACAAAGATCGATTTATACTGAAAAATTACATTTATATATATAATAGGATTGGTGCTTATATTAAGATCGCAGCCTTGATTTAAATAAGCAATAATTTGTCTTACAATACCAGTTTGATGGACCTCATTCAGAATGTAAACTGAAGCAAGCCAGATACACAAATTAATGAAATTTATTATAATGGTACCCAGCGAATTTTCGAAGAAATATAAAAGGAATTACTTCCTGCATGCTAAATGAAGCAACATTTGGAGAAAAAATTATACCACACCACCTTGGCTTCATACACAGATTACTTAATTGTGCAATCGTGTTAATGTCAGAATAGAATTCTATGCAAATACATCTGGCAAAGCAAGAATATGCATCATAATTTTTTTCGATCAAATCCATCAATTTGACTGGTTTGGTACAGACAACCAGGCAACAAAATCATAGATAATTTTATTCATACATTTGAAGCACGTGTCTTGACTATGCTGGTAAATTGAATTTTCAAAGAAAATGCTCAGACCACAGCTCAGATGATCTAAGATTTAATGAGGGAGAGATTAATCCACGCGTATATATATATATATATATATATATATATATATATATATATATAAAATAATCAGATATATTTTCTATCGCACATACAAGCCAGTTTGAGAACTACAAAATAATTTAGCATAAATGGCACTTGATCATTGGCGACAAACCTCATGATTCTCTGGAAATTTGTTTTAGTGAATAAATTTAACTGCCGTGCAATTATTATTAAGGCTGGCAGGTTGACTCTAAATGATAAGTTTTGAAACGCAAGTTGCTTGTATCCTCTGTAATAAGAATCGGACATGGTCTAATGATGATATACACAAACCACTCAGAGTAGGTTTTCATTCGCAAAAGTATGCACTGGTAGTCTAGCTCTTCCTGGATCTCGCGTTTAATACAAATGTTCCTGATTCAGTTTATTGGTTTGTTAGTTAAGATTCTTTTGCGCGATTTTTGCACACCACTGATGTTATGCTTGTGTTGCTCGGTAAAAGTAACTTTTCTATGTATTTCCAACTTCAAATCATCATTTTCTTCTCGAGCATGTTGGGTGTCCTGATGCTAGGATGAACAATATTAGATCATCTACTTAACTTTTATGAAGTATGCATTGATCAACTATGCTCTTAGGTAAGTTCGTTCAAGATGAAACATGCATACATCTGCTGCAATGTGTGAAATGCAGCTTCCCATAACTACACTATTAAACTGTCGGAAATAGTTACCTTATGCGTTTTTGTACATTCTCATAGGATTATTATAATCAAGGTTGCGGTCTTGATATAAACACCTGACCCATTAATTACTTACATATGTCAGTATAAACTAAGAATTGTATAGTGTAGAAAAGGCAATTCATCCAGTAGACCGGTTTCGTCCTTATTGGGAACTCATCAAGTACTGGCCAGAATTTGCCGTGGACAGGATACGAACCTGGGCACGTCTGCTTCGGAATCTGGTGCTCTAACCACTGAGCTATCCTGCCGCACACTACACTACACACAATTCTCAGTTATATACTAACTAATGTAACTTGGTTAGTCAATTTTTCCTTTAGGTGGAGCTCATATGGCATCCATTTAGACCCAAAGTTCCAACTAACCATGCCCAATCTGTCATTACTGAACAGACACCACATTACATGGGGAAGTGGTATTGAAATGAACATTTATATAATTAAACGAACATTGGTTGCGCGGGTGGTGGTAACAATTATTATAATCAAGGTTGTGGTCTTGATATAAACACCTGACCCATTAATTACTTACATATGTCAGTATAAACTAAGAATTGTATAGTGTAGAAAAGGCAATTCATCCAGCAGACCGGTTTCGTCCTTATTGGGAACTCATCAAGTACTGGCCAGAATTTGCCGCGGACAGGATAAGAACCTGGGCACGTCTGCTTCGGAATCTGGTGCTCTAACCACTGAGCTATCCTGCCGCACACTACACTACACACAATTTTCAGTTATATACCAACTAATGTAACTTGGTTAGTCAATTTTTCCTTTAGGTGGAGCTCATATGGCATCCATTTAGACCCAAAGTTCCAACTAACCATGCCCAATCTGTCATTACTGAACAGACACCACATTACATGGGGAAGTGGTATTGAAATGAACATTTATATAATTAAACGAACATTGGTTGCGCGGGTGGTGGTAACAATTATTATAATCAAGGTTGCGGTCTTGATATAAACACCTGGCCCATTAATTACCTACATATGTCAGTATAAACTAAGAATTGTATAGTGTAGAAAAGGCAATTCATCCAGTAGACCGGTTTCGTCCTTATTGGGAACTCATCAAGTACTGGCCAGAATTTGCCGCGGACAGGATACGAACCTGGGCAGTCTGCTTCGGAATGTGGTGTCTGTTCAGTAATGACAGATTGGGCATGGTTAGTTGGAACTTTGGGTCTAAATGGATGCCATATGAGCTCCACCCAAAGGAAAAATTGACTAACCAAGTTACATTAGTTAGTATATAACTGAAAATTGTGTAGTGTAGTGTGCGGCAGGATAGCTCAGTGGTTAGAGCACCAGATTCCGAAGCAGACGTGCCCAGGTTCGTATCCTGTCCGCGGCAAATTCTGGCCAGTACTTGATGAGTTCCCAATAAGGACGAAACCGGTCTACTGGATGAATTGCCTTTTCTACACTATACAATTCTTAGTTTATACTGACATATGTAAGTAATTAATGGGTCAGGTGTTTATATCAAGACCGCAACCTTGATTATAATAATTGTTACCACCACCCGCGCAACCAATGTTCTTTTAATTATATAAATGTTCATTTCAATACCACTTCCCCATGTAATGCGGTGTCTGTTTAGTAATGACAGATTGGGCATGGTTAGTTGGAACTTTGGGTCTAAATGGATGCCATATGAGCTCCAACATAAAGGAAAAATTGACTAACCAAGTTACATTAGTTAGTATATAACTGAAAATTGTGTGTAGTGTAGCATGCGGCAGGATAGCTCAGTGGTTAGAGCACCAGATTCCGAAGCAGACGTGCCCAGGTTCGTATCCCGTCCGCGGCAAATTCTGGTCAGTACTTGATGAGTTCCCAATAAGGACGAAACCGGTCTACTGGATGAATTGCCTTTTCTACACTATACACTTCTTGGTTTATACTGACATATGTAAGTAATTAATGGGTCAGGTGTTTATATCAAGACCGCAACCCTGATTATAGAAATTGTTATCACCACCCGCGCAACCAATTTTCGTTTAATTATATAAATGTTCATTTCAATACCACTTCCCCATGTAATGTGGTGTCTGTTCAGTAATGACAGAGTGGGCATGGTTAGTTGGAACTTTGGGTCTAAATGGATGCCATATGAGCTCCACCTAAAGGAAAAATTGACTAACCCTGTTACATTAGTTAGTATATAACTGGAAATTGTGTGTAGTGTAGTGTGCGGCAGGATAGCTCAGTGGTTAGAGCACCAGATTCCGAAGCAGACGTGCCCAGGTTCGTATCCTGTCCGCGGCAAATTCTGGCCAGTACTTGATGAGTTCCCCACAAGGACGAAACCGGTCTACTGGATGAATTGCCTTTTCTACACTATACAATTCTTAGTTTATACTGACATATGTAAGTAATTAATGGGTCAGGCGATTCTATCAAGACCGCAACCTTGATTATAATAATTGTTACCACCACCCGCGCAACCAATGTTCGTTTAATTCTCATAGGATGTGGATGAGATTTATAAGAAAATCTTGAAACATAATTTTAATCAAGTCCCACAAGATAGATGATAATTTCCCAATTTTATGTTCATAAAAAAGGATGAAACGTCAGGTGAGATGATTTTGCTTCCTGTGTGTTTTTATGATTTCGTTCATCGGCCAGTTTAATAGAGTTCTTGATTGTGTTTAGGTTTTAAATATTTGGCAGTGGTTAAAGTTGTCTGCAGACAAATACAGTTGGTTTATATTGCGGTGCGTTTAACAATGACATAATTGGCCGCATCGGTATAGGTCCTGAAACCAATGTCGCTCTATGCGCATTTGGTTTGCCGCACTATCCAGTGGGGTCTATTCGATTGGTTACACTTCTTGTTTATTTTATAAGACTCCAGATCTGTTTTTGAAATCAACTTTAAATAGCAAAGCTTGTTTTCAATATGTTCATTAAAATGACATTTATTCTCGTTTCAATATTTGTTCAGTCACCTTTAAATGAACACTGGTTGCGTGGGCTTTGCAAACAATTAAATTAATCGAGGTTGCGATCTTGATATAAGCATCAATTCCATTATACACATACAATAGTCAGTATAAAATAAACATTTTTTAATGTAAAAAGGCAATTCATTCAGTAGACCGGTTTTGTCCTTACTGGGAACTCTCTGATTTGTTCAGATTTTTCCGCGTACAGAGCTCGAACCTGGGCATGTCTGTTGCTTAAAGCACTGAGCCACCCTGCCGCGAGTTACACACAATTATTAATTAAACACTAATTTATGCTTCTTGGTTAGTCTTCCATTTAAGTTCGACTCGAAGCCATATCGAACATGGTTTCATACCAATAAATACGATGTGGAAGTTGACTCATCCTGGCTGATAAGCCTGTCCAATGCTACAAAATTTGAATTTAGTTGCCTTTAGTTGTTTCTACAATATCCAAATCCGTCAATCTTGTTTCCTTCGACAATCTGGCGCTGGATGAGATAATAATGCTCTAATGTGGAAACAAATTGAAGACGCAAAATTTGATCGAGCTAAACCAAGCTGTGATAGATCACCATGGATGAAAGCCGCGTTTCTGGAATTTTATAACGTGTGTAAATGCATATATATATATATATATATATATATATATATATATATATATATATATATATATATAGTGTGTGTGTGTGTGTGTGTGTGTTATGGAACACTGGAAATGCGCCTTTATCCATGGTGGTTTCTCATACCCTAAAGTTGCAATTGAAAATTTTTTTAGCATTCGTGTACATAACTCTCTCGTGTTTTTCAGCTTACTTAAAACAGTTACTTATTTACTGAAGAATTGATTGCATCGGTTGTGTTAACAATTACTTCAATAATGTTTCTACGCTATAAAACTGTTTTGACCACCAGCGCAATCCTTAATTATTTACTTCCTCCATTTGATTAATTTTGTACGCAAACATAATTTAAACAAGGTTTATCTGTTCACTTCATTTTAAATATTGACTGTCACATACCAATCAATAGCAATAGCTGAACTTTGTTAACGTTGTGACATGTGATTTGATCAATTATCTCGGAAGAACTTCAACGTTACATTTTGATATTTGTCAATTTGTGTTTCTTTAACAAACAAAGCAATTAGTATTTCCTGTTTAAATGCACAATCAGTGTAAACGACTACGATTTTATGATTTCTCCACACAGTTTCTGATTTGACACGCCAAATTGTGTAATTAACTTCTGTCTACTAATTAAGTACAAACTGACAAATAAAATATTTCCATTTTAACAGCCATTCTTGAATTAATTTGTGTATTTTAACTATTATATAGATTCAGCTTTTGGTATATTTGAAAAAAAATTAATTCACAAATTAAAAAGAAATACACGAACGAAATTTATTTTGGCCTATGATAAGAAGTTTGTCGAAACTTCTTCACTAGGAATATATTTGTTATAATTTATAAATTTTGCAGTTCATTTATGATATTATATCAATTTTTGCTTTATTTGAACAAAGGACTTTGGTTCAGGTCTCATACGCTCTAGATCTTGCCACGGGTTGACGGTGGACAGAATTTTATCATATTGGGAAATATCCTTCTTGTTGGTAATCGGATTTACTGTTTTGAGTATGTGTAGACAATTTTTTCCAAGAATTATCGATGTGAATATTTTTTTAAAGAATTGCTCATTTAATGTAATTATGGGCCTTTGAATAGAATGCATAATGTGAGTATACTAAAATAAATTATTGTTAACATTCTAATTTACACTTTTTTCCTGTTCACATTGTGTTGATGTTGTTCAACCTTTCAAATGTTTATATTTAAATAAGTTTAATGTTTTGCGTCGCTAGTACCAAATTAGCTCAAATAGGACCAGAAATTTATGCTAAAGCAAGTATGAAAAACGGTTTAATCTAATGCAAATATGAATTTTTTTATACTGGCGACGTATTTGGAGGAGCCGGTTTCTAACGTTGATTCGTCGCAATATTTTTTAGTTGACGTAATTTTTTTCCAGCGATGATGCGCTTATAAAAGCTTTTTGCAGATTTTTATAATCCACGGTGTTTTTATTTCTTTTTTTGTTAAAATTTTTTTCTATGCTATGATAATTCTTCATATTATTATATTTTGTTTTTGTTGTTGTTTTAGTTGTTATCGTTGTTGCACCTTTGCGTTATACGGCTGTCATGGTCTATCTTGTGGCCATGAGTTCAACAACACTTTAAGTTCTTCATTTTGTTCCAATTAGATGTAAATTCGGGCCTCTGCCACGATTATTGTTGCTATATCTGCTCTAACTACGGTTGTTGTGCATTCTGCAATTACTGTTCGTTTTATTTCATTGTCGTAAATAATATTTTTGTTGATTGTTTTGTCTTTTCCTCATATATGAATAACCCTTTTAGTTGTCTTTTTTGTGTTGATTTCGTTATTTATTTATTTATTGCTACATGTGTTACGTCATTTTTAGCTGTTGATTCTTCATTACTTCATGTGTTTAATTTTGATAACTCTAATCATGTAAGGTTTAGCTTCTGCCAAGATTATCGTTTTTGGAGTTTATTTATTGGGATATTTTTGTCATTCATACCCTTGAGTGTGCTTTGAATTTTTATGAGTATTGTGGCTTCGTTGTTGCTATTTTTGCCTTCAATTATAATTATAATTTGGCCATTACTATTGTTTTTGCTTTCGCCTCTAGGAATATATTTATTCTGATTTTATTTTGTACCCGTTTGCTATTATTGTTATTAATATTTTTCATTAAGTTTTATGTTGTTGCTCTTTTTTTGAAATAACTGACATAATTTATTTTCGTTTCGCGAGTTGTAATAACAGTTATTTTTAACCCATTTGCATTAATTAGTAAGCCTGCCGTCAATTACGCGTACTGACGCGTATCGACCTTTCATGATCATCATCAGAGTACGACGACAAACTGACTAGCCAGGATCAAAGGGCACTGCAAATATAAAAAAAACAAATTAAACATGCGGCTAGCACCTCTACCAGTCTAACACACATTTGACTTGACAGAAAGTGGTGGCTGCAAAATTTGTATGAAGTTACGAACAATAAAATTTTTGCAGCTCATCGTTATATATATATATATATATATATATATGTATATATATATATATATATATATATATATATATATATATATATATGTATGCATGTCTCATTCCTTTAACAACACAAAGCCTTATGATAAAACTGTTGTGTTTTCCTAATTATAAGAATATATATATATATATATATATATATATATAAAGTATATATATATATCTAATTAGGTAGCAGTACACATTAATACAAAGTGCGGATACAGCCATTTATTACTTGATTACTAATCATCATATACAATCAGCACATGTATATATATATATATATATATATATATATATATATATATATATATACATGTTGTCAAATTGATTATGCTAGTGGTACCAAATCTGACTCGCTTTTACTTCTGTTTTTTGTTTTGGCTGGTTGGTAAGCATATATGCGTTTGTGTTTGTGAGTGTGCGTTTTTGCATGTAAAGGTCATTCTCGCAGTATTTCAAAGTGATGTCTGAGATCTGGTCATTATTGTTTTGATGGCTTGAGAATTAAACATTTGTGCGCATTATTCACTGTTACATGTACGAGTGCTATTTTTCACAGTGTTGTTGATCGTTTAACTTGTTGCACAAGTTCGTAATTTTCACATTGTAACAGTGCCAGTGTGGATTGAAGTGTTGAACGCTCATATTGTTTGGAAACTTTTGTCACCGTATGCGCCTCTGTTATTTCCACTTCAGTTTGTTGCCAATCCGATTGTATGTTTGTTGATTTTAGTCGAGGGCCTGTTTGGTCTTGACTGGATACTAGTAGATTGTTTTTGAATTTTTTATTCTTGGCCAGTCGATTAGAATATTATACTGATGAAACTTTTGAATATTAAAGACAGGTGCTAGTTGTTTTATATAAAGGGCTTCATAAATAAATAATAATTTTTCTGATTTTGCTTTATGTAGAATTGTGAAATTAGTCGAATTGACAGGATGCTCCGTTGCTGACGGTGCCAAGCCTTTGTTTATCAATTTCTGTGGCAAATGTTGCTGGATTCTGCTTACCAATTGCTTCTTCGTACGTCCAATATATGTGCTAGCGCACATACATGAGAATTTGTAGACTATGAATGATTTGGAGAGAATTGGCAATTGATCTTTGGCATCCAACCTCATGATTCTCTGTGTACTAAATGTCATATTAACTTTAACACTGGGAAAGTTCTCCTTAGTTATTCTATTCAGCCGCCGTGCAATTATTGAGGCTGGTACGTCGCCTCTAAATGGTAAGTTTAGGAAAACCTGCTTGACGGTATCCTATCTAGTGCGAATCTGCCGTGGTCTGATGTTGACAACAATGAAACGCTCTGGGTAGTTGTTCATTATCAAAATTTTCCTGAGGTAGCCCAGTTCTACCTAAATCATATGTTCAGAGCAGATTTTCCTGATTCTGTTTGCTAGGTTGTTTGCTAAGTTTCTTTTCTGCGATTTTGACACACTGTTGTTGTAGTGTGTCACTCGTATATGTAACAGTGAGCAATGCGCACAAATGGTTAATTCTGAAGCCATCAAAACAATAATGACCAGATCTCAGACATCACTTTGCAATACTACGAGAATGACCTTTGCATGAAAACACGAACACACACAAACAAAAACGCATACACACTTACCAACCAGCCAAAACAAGAAACAGAAGTGAAAAAGAGTCAGATTTGTTACCACTAGCATAATCAATTGAAAACCCAATATATATATATATATATATATATATATATATATATATATATATATATATATATATATATATATGAATGATTGTACAGCGATGATTAGTATTCACGAAATAAATGGCCTTTATCCACTTTGTTATTAATGTGTTATTTCTTCCTATTTTGAAATATACTGTGTAATATAAAAGGCATGTACATTATATATATATATATATATAAATATATAGGTAATACAATTAAAAATTCATTGACTTTGTGGATGTTGATAACAGTTCTTGAAGTCATGTTTACTAGTTTGAAATAAACAACAATTCCATTGCATTAAACCAGTCTCGAAAAACAGCAAAATTGCCGTCAATCACACGTATTAACGTGTTTCGACCTACCATGATCATCTTCAGAGTACGAAGACAAACTGACTAGTGAGGGTCAAACCGCAATGCATTTATATAGAAAAAGCAAAATTGGATTTGCGGCTCTCACCTTTAGTTGTCTCGCATTATTTGTACTTCAAGGGAAATGTAGGCTGCACATTTTCTATGCAATCACGAAAATGAAACTTTTGCGGATTTTTCTACATATATAAACAGGTTAAATAGGTTTACTATAATCAAGGTTGCAAAATTGATAAAAACATCTTACCCATTAAGTAATTACATTTTCTTCAGTATAAACTAAGTATTGTATAGTGTAAAAATGGCAATTCATTCAGTAGGCCAGTTTCTTCCTTATTAGGCACTCATCACATACTAGCCAGAATATGCCGCGGACAGGGCTCGAACCTGGGCATGTCGGCTTCGGACTCTGGTGCTCTAACCACTGAGCCACTCTGCCGCACACTACACACAGGGGTGGCTCAGTGGTAAGAGCACCAGATTCCGAAGCAGACGTGCCCAGGTTCAAATCATTTTAGCGGCAAATTTTGGCCAGTAGATGATGAGTGCCCTATAAGGACGAAACCGATCTACTAAATGAATTGCATTTTCTACACTATACAATTCTTAGTTTATACTGACAAAATAAGAATACTTAATGAGTCAGGTGTTCATATCAATTTCGCAACTTTGATTATAGTAAATGTTATTCCCGCCCGCGCAACCAATGCTCGTTTAATTATATAAAGGTAATATTGGTTTTTCTCCATGTTGTTTTTGCAATACGTGTTGCTTCTAACTTTTTTTGTCACTCATGAAGTTCTAATCGTTTCTAACATGGATACTGTGTGAACTGATGAGTCTTTGGCTCTTTAATTTTTTTCCTGTTGTTGGTACGATTGCTTTTGTTGTCTTTGTCGCTGCTGTTTTTGCATACATTTACGTTATTTATGCTATTCTTTAAATAGCTGTCGATTTTTCCATTGTCATAATTATTATTTGAATTACTGATTCGTCGCTATTTTTCTTGTTTTTTATTTCTTTGCTGTTCTTGTTGTTGCTGTTATTACGGCTTTATCGGTCCACTTTATGGCCCTGTTTCTGAAATTATTTTTTCATTTTTTGGAACTATGGTCTTGCTCTTTATTCTTCCATGATAATAGTTAGATTTTGTTCATTCGACGCTATTTTTTATTGTTCCTGTCAGTGATGATGTTGAATCTAATGTTGTAACGGTTTCCCACGCTCCAGTTGTTTTTTATTTACCGGATGTATGTTCGGTCTTTTGGTGCTTCTGATTTTCATTCTTCTTGTACCATAACTAAAGTATTTGTGTTTGATTTCTTGCTGTATTTAAATTTCTCTTTATTTTTTACTGTTCTTGTGGCTGCTGTTAATTTTGTTACAAATTTAGTTTTTGTTGTCGCCCTTGAATTGCTTGATGCTTTTTAACATTTATTTTGTTAGTTCTGCCGTTTTTGCCTTCGTCATAACCATTGGTTTAATGCTGAGTTTTTCTATTCCTTATTGATTTTTCGACTTTTTTTATGTTGTTGCCACGGTTGTGTTCTTCTTATTTATGTTGTTCTCGCTCTACTTTTAATTATATGGCTTCTTATCTCGAATTCGTTTTTATTCATGTTGCGTTTTTTGCTGTTTTTACCCTTTGTTGCTACGGTGGTTACGCGTTTTTGCGCTGTCAAATTTGCAATATATTTTGTGTTAGACTTTCTTTTTCTATAAATTATATTTATTGGTTCTGCCACGCCTTTTTTGCTTTGTCGATACTTTTATATTTATTGTCTTTTCTGTAATTTTCGCTCTGTTTGATATGATTGCTCTGATTTTGTGGTTTTTGTAATGTTTACAAAACTTGATACTTCAATTTTTGTTATTGCTACTCTTTTGTTTTTGCCTATTATTTGGCAAGTTTTTGTTTTATTCGAATAAGGCTTTTTTCATTGGTTAGTTGCTTTTTGTCTTTGTTATGGTTTCTCATATTGTTCATTGTAGCTAATTTTTCAATAATTAACGTTTTTAATTTGTAGTCCTGGTTTTCCCTTTGTCGTTATTGTTCCATGTTGTAGTTGACACATTTTGTTCTGTTGTTGGTATCACCATTGTTGCTTCTGTTGGTACGTTTGTAATATATATATATATATATATATATATATATATATATATATATAATTTGTGTTTTCCTTATTATAAGAATATATATATATATATATATATATATATATATATATATATATATATTCAATGTATTAGCAGCTCCTAATGACGAGTCGCCAGTAAGCACGAAGAAATTAGTTTACATTTAATTGTTGTTTTTGTTTATTGTTGTCTGTTATTATATTGGTGCTTTGATATTTAGGCCTCTTACTGTCCTTATTTTATCTCAATTTTTTGAATAAATTTGAGTTTAAAGTTATAATTTCAATTGTTGTTGCCTTTTCACTGTCATGGTTAGTCATTTATAAATGTTTTCGTTTTCCTTGTTGCCGTCGAGAATTTAGTTGTTGTATCTGTTGTTATGCCATTTGTTTTTGCTGGTGTTGCTGCAATAATTGACGTTTTTAACGTTGTTCTTGTTGCTGATAATGTGTTGAATCTGCCATCACTACTTATCATGTTTTTGATTCATTATGTTTCTGCTGAATTTCTGATACTATCGTCGTCGTTATTGGTGTTGTTTTTTGTTGGTGCCTTCGGTTTTAAAACATTTCTTGTTTCTCATTTTTATATGTCAAAAACTATGTGACTTTCCAGGTTTCATGCAATATGCGGAAGTCTATTGACTTCTTTAAATCAAGTTTGCGAGCTTGAAGTAAATTTCTATGCAATCACGAACATTAATTGCTTGCAGGTAT